>LPNX010199417.1:0-145750 GCA_001517045.1 Pseudotsuga menziesii | reverse complement strand
ATTCAAACAAAAATAACAATAGTTTATTTCATCTACTCTTAATGATGGTACATGGACATTTCCACCTTATAGTTCTTGTTAAAGAGTAGTTCCATGTTCCATATGTTTCTTTCAAAGTCAAAATGGTTTACAATTTTTTTCTATAAATAGTCATAATTCGCATCATCATATTATACACGACTAAGAAAGATTTTTTAAAAGATAAAAAATTCAATAATTATATTTCTTTTTCAAAAATTATTTTAATGTATAATTTGAACCTCATTTTGAATGGATCTCATGGTAAGGTAACTTTTGCATGAGAGTGCCTTTTTCATTTTGGATGAGTCATCATGCCTTTTTTCAAAGTCATAAAAGTGTATATCATGTCTTTTGGTAAGGGATTCCACCTATTTTTTCTAGAGATTGTTGCAAAGATTATTTTAATGGGGGCATCGCAAGAGGGGACTATATATGGGGGAGTTAGGGCTGTCATATGGATGAATGAATATAAGTACTACAAATGTATGCCAAATTACGGGCTTGGAACTAACACCAAGTCAGAGTTGATAATCTCGTGGATGTTATTATTTTGTGTAAAACATTTCGGCATTAGTGAGATAAGGGTGATTGGAGACTTAAAAAATTGCATAGATTGGATCAATGGTAAATGCACACCACAAGTTGTTTAACTTGGTATTTGGATGCATAAAATCAAATATTTGATTTAATTTTTCTCTCATGTAATCTTTGAGCATATCTATATGGAATTCAACAAAGATGCCGACAATTTATTGAAAGCTACTCTATAGGAACATGAGGGGTTTATTAATTATCAACTCTATCAAAACATCTCTTTGCATGAACAAGGTCAAATACAGTTATATTAAGTATCCAATGGGGGAACACATATTCTAGGGGGAACACATATTCCAATGCTACATCTCTAGTATTTACCTCTTCTTAATCAATCAGTTGACATATATAATAGAATATATGAACAAGACATTAGTGAAAGAAAAATATTGCAGCTCCATTATATATATATTTTGGATCACATTTTTTAGGGTTTTTTTCACAGGTTTCCCTTGAAAGTGCACTTGGGATATTCAATATCTTATTGAATATGCCATCGATAATAATGATACAGTCATTTTTAGATTACTTATAGGGATGCCTTATATATTATTTTTTGGAATTTGCTGAATGCATTGGACTACATGTAATGTATTAACCGTTTCCTTTATTTTTTGATACTATATTTGGTCTATATTTGCAAAGGTGGATTAACTCTTAGGCTATGTGGAGGATCGAATAGGAATATTTTCTACGATGTAACTATTGACCAGATGAACACATACTTTTCTTAATATAAATTATAACTTTTTTCAGTTGCGAAAAAAATGTCTTTTTGGTAAGGGAACTTTTGCATAAGAGCACCTTTTCCATTTTCGAGAGTCATCGTGTCTTTTTTCAAATTCATTAAAGTGTATATCATGTCTTTTTCAAAGTCATGATACACTTTTTCAAAGTCATCATAGAGTCATCATGTCTTTTTAAAAAGTCATAAAAGTGTATATCATGTTCAAGTAGGTTTAAACGATCTTTTGGATATACAATATGAGGAACTATGTGGGATGGACTTTGAGAAATAGAATTTTTGTATCCCTACTGAAATAAAACCCTAGCTTTCATTGCGGAGATGGGAGGAGGGAGAGATGATCCCTCTTATAAAGAAATTATTTCCTGTTATTTGAAACCCAACATACACTAATATGATAAAGGAAAAGGTTAGGAATCACAGGAGGCATGCAAATATGGAGAGAGAGGTGCATGATGAAGCTTAAAATACCCCTCCCCCACAAAACACCAAGAATAGAATTGGATCCACAACAATTGAAACCAGTAGCTCCAACCACTAATAAATACATCCCTAAAACCATCTAAAAGCCTAGGTACAATATAAATTCACTAAAAGTTAGTGCATACATTTAGTTTATATAATATCACACCCTAATCAAGAAATTTATGGGCCACTTTCCATCGAAGAAATATTTGATTATATGTATAGACACAAGATGGAAGTTGAAAGGGAAAATTGACATGAAACTCAGGGAAACGGGCTTCTTCATGACAATATTCTCTAATATGAAATATAAAGAGCATGTATTTTAGGGTGGCCTATACTTTTTCACTTTAACGAGTCTATTTCTTTGACATTGGAAGGAGAAATTTATCATAGACATAGATGATTTCTCTATTGCACCAATCTGAATATGGATGTATTTATTTCCATAGAAATATTATAATGAAGAAAAATTTGAGGGGGTAGGTAACACCTTAGGAACCTTTGTAAAAACATTGAAAATCACTAGGCATGGGAGCTACACCTCCCATGTTATAATCTATGTCTACCTTAATGTGGCACAACCCCTCCCAAAGTCAATATGTTTCAGTTACAAGGACAACGATTGGATGGAAACCCTTGAATATGAATATTTCTTGTTATGTTTCCATAATTTCCACAAACATGGTCACTTATTTAGAGATTTCCCACTCAATAAGGACACGATCTTCCCATGGACCATTGAGCAACTAAAGACAGGATGCTTCACGAAGGTTACTTCAAGGAAAAGGTAGGTGAAAAAAAAACCTTGCATAGCACATTAGAATAACCTCACAACCAATAACAAGTTAAAAACTCTAATGGATTAGAAGGGCCGATATGATTCCCTAGAGGCAGCTCTAGAATCCTCTAACACCCAGAAATTGGCCAATACATCCTTGGAAGCTAAATACCCAAAATTCATAAAGGTTAATTAAAAGAACAAGACTATATTTCAAATATCAACTAGTAAAGAAAGCAAGACAAATAATAGAGGAAGAGAAACTCATGGAGTTCAAATATGGTGAAGAAATGGAATTGAAAAAAATAGATATCCAAGGAATAGTAGATGGTTGTGAATGATAGGAAACGTAGTCCATTCGAGCAAAGCAAATCTAGTTACTCAAATACACCTTGCACATGAGTCAATCCAAGAAACATCCTTTTTAAACCAAGGAATATATAGACCTCTCTCTAGGTTTCAAAACCATAACCCCCCAATATCCATTAAAACCCATGGGAGATGAATAGAAAAGAGTTCAAAGTCCAAAAAAAATCTCCTAAAATATTTAGGAGTGAAACTGGTAAACTTTGGTAAATAAGTGCCCATTACGGATAATTTCTACCCATTCTTATAATTTATAATGAATATCATCACTTGAATCATCAAGGACTTTAACAAAAAAGTAAGTAGTGGAATCTGAGAAACACGATCATTGAAGAAAAACAAATTTAATCATGATCCAAGAGTCTGAATGCTCAAGAGGTATCCTAGACATAATAACTTAGCACATATGGAAAAATTTGCATTCCATGGAAGTGGATAAGAAGGGTATGGATAACAGACTAGCCATTATTTGGGATCCAAGATAAAATTAATTAACAAATCTCTCCTCAACACCAAATACTGTTTCAACAAAATTCACCCTATATGGACAATAGCCACAGGATATGTAACAAATGTCTATGGTCCACAAGAAATATAAGAAAAAAATCCTTTCTTAACACTCTATAAGCACTGCAAACCATCACTGAGAATTATCAATGGGTAATCGAAGGAGTTTTTTACATCATCACCTCCCTATACAAAAAATAGGGGGTATTTGAAGACTTGATGTATACATATATTATTTCAAATGGCTCATCCATGAACTCAATATAGTGGGCATTTAGATAATGAACAATCTACACACTTCAAAAAAAAAGAGAGGAGGGTCCCATTAGATAGCCTCTTGATTAATCCATTTCCTCGTATCATAATCCATCATGCTTCAAGAAAAAACCATGGATTATTCCATTCTTCCCTACTTTGGATTTAATCATTGGCCAATTTGCCTCATTATAGGTTAGGGGGAACCACCTGAAAAGAGACATTTCATATTTGATAATTTTTTGTTAAATCATCCAAATTCTAGGAAAACATGACCACCTGGTGGAGGGAAGTTTCCATCAACAAAGATTTAGTGTCCCTAAGAAAGGCTAGAAAAAATTCTATTCGAAAAGATGAAGATTATGGTCTCGTGATGAAAAGAAGATGCAACAGAAAGAAGCTACAACGAAAAAATCCACGATGAAAGAAGACACAATGAAATAAGTCGTGATGAAAGGAGTCACGATAGAAAAGGAATAAAGAAATTCGAACGGTAGAATTTTGATTGATTTTGGAAAGCGTCAGTTAGACTAAAAGCTTGCTTTAGTAATAAACTATCGTTGTATTTTGGGTCGATAGTGCCTATTTTTAGATGTAACTGAATGTATTGAAATAGAAAGACATCCTGTCAAATGATAGTTTTGAGTCATTTGACGGTTGGATCAAGAATTGTAAAAGCAAAAAGGCTTATAAAAAATTAAACCCAAGTTATGCCTAGGTTGACCAGTCGAAGATAGGAATATGCTTGATCCGGGTTGTGTGCAAATTGACGATTTAGAGAAGAGAAGAAATGCATATATAAAGAGAGAGACAAAAACCAGAGAGAATGAGAGGAGAGAAGAATGTATGAATTGTAAAGAATATCTAAAGAAAAGTATGCAAGCTGAGTGCGCAGACCAAAGGTGCTAACCTATTTCTCATTCTAGATGAAGAGCACCTTTGTGGTTTTTTCGAGATGGGTTTACACATTATATCTTGTCTATGTATATATTTGATAGTTATGTTTATGTCGAATGCATGTTTGTTGTGAATGAGTTGATATGAATATCTCGCACAAACTCTGTTATGAATAAAGTCATATATGTGTGTGTGTGTGTGTGTGTGTGTGTGTTATGTGTGTGTGTGTGTGTGTGTGTGTGTGTCGCACATCAAATAGATTGAATATGTGATAATGCTTTATGTTAAATACTGCAATATGTGTCGATGGATCAGTAGATAGTTATCTTGAATGAATGAGTGAAAACCCGAAGTATAATTCCTAGATTCAGTCGAGTGATTTGATAAGTACTGCAAGAGTGAAATTCCCCACATAACTGTAGAAACATGGTTCTAGAATTTCCCATAAGATATATCGGGTGAGACTTCAACTGCGTCGTGGGTGTTACCGATGGAGTCCTTCTCTGGCGGGCTGATATCATGGGTTTTGTTGATGAGCAAGGGATATGAACCTGGGCCGATCGAAATTATGTCAACAAATGGGTTCGTTGTCGAGACCATGAATAATTCTAGTGGGGGTATGTTTTGCCACTCGACGAAGCTAGAAATTCAAGACTAGGTTGATTTTAAAGCACTAGAGTTTGCATAAGAAGAAAGTGAAGGATCAGAGCTGAATCCGAAAAAGTGGTTGGAATGACACCTTTACACAGATATTCATGATATTTTATTTAGCAAATTTCCTATTGTATTGCATGAGTGGTTGTCGAAGCTAGCGACCCAGAGGAAATTTTTTCAAGGAGGAGAACTGACATAGTGGATTCATGTTGTAATCAATCAGATCGCAAGGTTACCAGCAATACACATAAAGAATCATATAAACATATCAGATACAAGAGACAAGATTGGTAGACAAAATAATAGATTATATTACTCAATACACATGGGTTCATACAATAAACCGAACCGAATATCTATCTAGCTCAACAACATATATATATGTTTACAAAAAAGCTATAGTAACTACCTGTCAATTCAACCAACTGATACGACCTATGAGGTCGACATAATCTACAATTATTTGAATAACGAGTCTAGTCGGCTAAGCCGACTAGCTCCTCCAGCATCTCCCCTGGAAAAAAAATATTTCTTTGTCCCGAAGAAACAAGGAGGAGGCCAAATATTATGTCTTAAGTAGTTTCTAGAATGTTTCATTATGGGATGTCTTGTCTGATTGATGGTTTCTTTTGTATGCAAACTTCCACAATTGCTTCTATAGTAATTGCTAGCTGGTGCTGGAACTCCTACCAAGTGTGAAGTTCCTTATGAATGTCGATTGTCAGAGTTGTGAGACTTGACAAGTTCACTATTTTCTGCTGTATGTTTAAGTCAACAATATTGCTCATGTTAGCCCCTAGGAGTTGTGTTTTTTCCTCGATAGTGTCAAGTAGTCGTTTCATGTGCGGATGAATATTTTCGAGGATGTCTAGGCCAGGGTAGGATTGACTGATCCAATGGTGTTCTTGCTTCTCTAATTTGTCTAGTTTTTCCATCTCTAATACAAGTTGGTCCTAAATTTCCTTCTCCATGGATTCTATGTTCCCTCGTCGGTCGTGTAGTGATTTGATGAGCATGCACATATCCTGTACATGTTGAAACACTTGCCTGTAATATGTGAACCAATTTCTTATAACTTCCTCTGTGACAGTGGATTCTTCCATATGTTCTTTGAGTACGTTATGGGCTGTTGAGAATGTTGTATACTGATTTCTCAGTAGTACAGAGGTCTCTTATGCCCGTTCTTCCTTTTTTTCCTGTAATTGTGTCTTAAAACTTGACACGAGACTTTCAAACAGTTGGTATGATTTTTCCAATGGTCATCATCTAATCCAAGAACTCGTCATCTAATCCACCAGTTGAAAAGAACTAGTAATCCTATATCCAAGGTTGTCGACTTTTGGGTTGATAGTATTTTGAGAGGATATATCACAAAAATTGTAGTTGACACAATAAAATCGTACAGTGAGACTGCAAGAGAATTTTTCCAAGGACTTAGAGGTTGCTACCTGAAATATTTAAAATATTGGATCAATATGTTGGTATGTGAGAAAGGGATCCTAAGAATAGAGTACAATAGATAAATATTTGTGCGTGGATACCTGGGATATGTCGCAAGAGAAGTTTGAGTAAAATGGCTCAGAGTAAGCTGAGATGTTTTTTGGTGACAACGAGGCTAAGCTAGAAACTGGATTCTTGAGGAGTGGAAGAAGATTTTGGTTGGGAAAGAGGAGAATGACTACGCCAAGAAGAGGAAGTTTCACTGCGACCGAAGGAGAGGACTACAAATTGGCATCGCATTTTGATGAAGATCTTGTGATGAGGAATAATAGTACTAGATTATATCTGAAAAAGAAGAAGAAGAAGAAGCACCAGATCCATATCAATATTATGACATACCTACGACCTCATGTACATCTCCGAAGGTAAGATCTAGAGACTCATCACCCAATGGCTTTGTCACTCAGAATAATAGACAAGGAACTCACACTAGCCAAACATTTAATTCGACAATACCAAGAATAAATAGAATGGTCGGGAACGATCTAAAGTCACCAATGTTTAATGGAAATGTGTTAGAAGTCCGTGGTCAACATTGGTTTCTATGATAAGCCGTGTGGGCTGTGTGATGGGTCCAATATGAAGCCATTAAGAAAGCTTAAATGATCACAAGCCTTAGAGGTCATGCATTGGATTGGTACATAAAATTCTCTGTGGTTCCAGCAGGAATCTTGCAGAAGACATTAGATAAAATATGGGAAGGATTGATAGATGAGTTCAGGAAGCCAAAATATGAGTCATAGTGCATTACAAAAATCAAAGAAGTTAAGCAGTTTCCTATAGAGTCTACTTGGGACTTCGACCAACGATTCAAAACGCTGATGGCCAAAGTAAGTTTTCAAATGTCGGATGTCAAACAAAAAGAGTGGTTTATTGTAGCTATGTTACCACACATATGTATTCCTTTGATGTAGTAGAAGATTGTATCTCATAGCGAGGCTCTGGAATTGTCTATGAAGTTGGAAGCCTCACTGATCAGAGAAATTTATGAAAGGATGAAGCAGATCTAGTTGCAACTTGCCAACCTTACCTTGCAATTTCAAAATATTAAGAAAGGGAAGGAAGTAGAAGAAGAACTCTGGTGTACCAGAAGCAGAACCGAAGTGCATCATAAAGACAATTGTTTGAAATTTATTAATTATGTCACATTAGGAGCATTGAATCCAATGAGCACATAAGGGATTCCTTGGTGTAGAGTATTCCAGACTAGAGGGAATCGATAGGAAGAATGATTATACTTATAGAAAATTGAAGTGCGCCAACTAGTATATAATGTAATTTATGTAGATCAGTGGGCCACGATGAGAAAGAATGCAAAGCATATCAACTACTACAGGAGAAAACCATTGACACCTATTTAATTAATAATGATGAACATATGCATGTTGAGTGAGCTCAAGCTCAATATCCACAGAACCAGTAACCGCAACAACAATGACCCTTCACCCAGGGGGGGTGTAATCTTTATAGTTTGAGTATGAGAAGGAGGATTTGATCGTGGAAGAGGCCAAGTTATATACTATAATTATGTCCATCCTGGACATTTTTCTAGGGATTGCATGAATCCTACTATGACGTGTTCAGAATGCAAATATTTGATCATATTGTCAAGGAATGCTTTCAATTGATTGCTAAGTGACAGGCCAGGAACGTGGGAAATACAAACCCACCTCACAAGAACCCCATTTCAAATATCCAAAATATCTATGTTGATTGGAGGGAGCCAAATATTTTTGTCATGACAAGAGGAGGTGTCGCGACAGAAGCAGACCGAGAAGAACCATATGGACAACCAAGAGTGTGACCAACATCACAAAAGAAAGTACCATTCAATGTCCAAAAAAAAGGAAGTATTCTTGGATGCACACCAAGAATTTCTCAACATAGATAAAGCGTCGACCTCTACATCTATATCGCCTGAAGGACCAATCCTGGAAATGCTTGAGAGATTCGACCAGTTGTTTCGAAAGGAACCTGTAGAAAAGGTTAGTAAACTAAAATAATTCTTTAAGAGTTGTTTAGCACTAATACAAGATAAATACGTTGTAGCAGAATTGATAGCTCTAATAGAAGACCCTCAAGAAGAGGTATTACATGAAATAAGGAATAATCATATTGGGAAAAGATTGAAGACTGGTCGTGAAATGAGAATGACTTCCTAGATAGGAGATTATGACATGCACTTGTTGTAGCTACAATTATTCCCCTATAAAATTTTATTTTTATGGTCCCCCCTTTGTTTGTTTGAGTTTCAAACTAGCCTAGGAATGTTTTATTTTTTCCAAGATTTGATCTAGGCTCAGATTTTTTCCAAAAAAATTTATTCTTTTTGCATGTTTGTATCAGATGATTAGTCCACTATCCTTCCGATACCATATGCTTAGTTGACTAGTTTTTAGACGTTGCGGAAGTACAGTCAAGTAGCTTTCCGATTGGTTTATCCGAATCCTTCCGAGATTTTCATCGCTACATCGGAGTAAGTTTTCTTTTTCCTCTCGGATTTGGTTTTTCGAGGCTCCGGCTTCTTAGTGTCATGCATATCTGATGAACTGGATGGGCCTTCGTCTATACTTTTTCGAGAACCGATATTGTGAGCAATATCGCTATCGGGTTTGTTTGCTAGAGCGAACCGGATATTTTAGCCTGTTGGCCGCCCGACGTTGCGGAGGATTAGTTTTGAGCTGATCTGAAAGATCACATTTCCTGAGCCAATTTTGAAGAGTTTAGTCCTGCTGGGGTCCGATGTTATTTTCCTATACGCTTCCCGAGTTGGTAGAGCAGTCTGCTACAGACGTTGCAGAAGACTAATAGTGAGTTGATCTGAAGCTTAGACTTTAGTGCCTCCGATGTCTGATTTTTCTTTCCCAAGCAATCACCGGGTGGATAGAGTGATTGACAGCCGATACTGTGTTTTTCTTTTGGAGTTGGCCTCCCTATGATGTTAAAATATTTTCTAGCTGATGGTTCTCCGCCCGGTCAAGTCCTTATAACACTCTTTGGGTTATTACTTGTCATATTTTCACCGTTGAAGCCATCTGTCCTCTTGTGTGCACGCAGTTGTCAATATTTGATTCATCCTACTCTATACCCGTCGAAGGTTTTTTCTCGTCTGGGTTGCTCACATCACCATTGCCAGGTAGCTTTTGTCCGTAACTTTGTTTCTTTGGATTGATTTTTGTTAATTTTAACCGCCAGGTGGATGGGGTGAATTTCACGATAGGGATAGGTTTTCTTATACATAGAACTATTTTCTTGCAGTCATTTTATCTATTATTAAGGGCTCAGCATGTTTTCTATGAGCGTTTTGTCTGGCCGGTGGTTTTTAGGCTGTCCGCCATGAGTGCACCTGTGAAAATTGTGCGAAGATTTAGGGCATGGTGTAGACAGATGTTTAGTCATCTACACCATGATATTCTTAGTTGTTTTATGTTCAACCTGAGGTTAGAAAGCCGTGTTCCCTACAGCACTAGTTTCCCATGGGATTCAGGAGGGCCGCGCGGCTGACTAGGGTTTTTGGAGATGAGTTTTCACGTCAGTTTAGGAAGTTGGATGAAACTGATAGGGGTTTTTGGGATTCTTGTATATGCTTGCGGTGGGATGAGTTTGCTTCAAATCAAAGTGTTTGTATAAGCTAAAGAAAAATTTCCAGATTAGGGTTTTGAGATAGTTGAAGTTTTGAGCAGATTTAGAGGGAAAATTTTTTGCAGGGTTTCCTTTGTTAAAATATCTTATTCTGAGGACTGTGTATTAACATAAATTTCCAACATGCATATCGAATAAGGGGTAATGGTTATATGTTTTTCTTGTCTATTATTATACGAGTTGCTAGAGATAGTTAGACTGAAACCATGTTGCATGATTGTTATAGGTTGATTTCCAGTACAACAATATGCCAAGGAAATAGAAGAAAAGTGCCCAAGTGGCTGAGGAAGAGCCTGAAGTAGAAGTGATAACTATGGTAGAATTAATTTATGAATATACTAAAGCTACTACTAGGGTTGAACTAGAATACAAGTGGGGAGAAGTGTATAGAATGATTTCAAGCCAAAATGTCCCTAATGCTGGTTTTGAAGACATGTACATATATACGAATATTGAGATATCAGCCCTGATGAAAGTGGCTACCAGGCTTGATCTTTTTCCATGCTCGGAAGTGATAGGTTGGATTCTACCCAGGGCAGATGTGACAAGGATGATCCTAGCAAATATCGAGAAAAAAAGTTATGCTGCATACAACCCTGCTTATGTGTCCATGGCATATCATCTACCATCACCACAGACTTATCTAACTAAAGGTTGGCTAAAGGAGTTAGGTCTGGACCTGGTAGATATGGTGAAGAAAATGATGATCCCAAGTTAAAACTTCAAGACCAGACCTTCTGGGCAATATGAGACATCAACTTTCTGTGCCCCATATAGATTCATCATTTTAATGCTGAACAGAATCTTCAGGAGAGCTAATGGGAAAAGTTTTAAGTTTGGTTGGATACCTGTAATTTATTATGTTTCTACACAGGGGAATATTTTTAACTGGGAAAGCATAGTGTCAAATAGCCTATTAGCTTGCATCAGCGTAGCGTTGGGAGGAGTATCCCAAAATAAATTTGAATTCTACATGAGCTCTATTTTGATAGACTGCATTCTATCCACCAGTCTTTCCCTGCACTAAAATTCCATTGGGATAAGGATCGAGCTCCTGTATATGCTACTTATAAGTTATTTTGGGCTCACAAATACTACACCTATTATAAGGAGATATGTGAGCATTTCATCATGCCTTTATACAGTTTGATTTTCTTGGAAGAATGCAATTGCATGTCAGCAGAAGATTTCAAGGTCATGCAAGAATATGGAAGTTATTATCTAAAAGAGGATGGTTTATATGTAAGCAGAGAATTGGCTGAGGAAAAAGGAGGAAGAAAAGAAGCGAGTAGTTGAGGAAGGAACCAAGAAGGATGAAGAAGAAGATGAAATCCGGAAAAAGCAGGCAGACAGTGAAGGGTTCAAATTAGAAGGTGTCCAAAAAGAGAAACAACAAACAGAAAAGGCACTTGAAAGCTCAAGAATAGAGATAATAGAAGGACAAGACCCTACAGACCAAGAACATGATTAGACTGATATAAACCCATTAGAGCCTATTGTTCCTTCTAGTGGTACAGTAGCAGAAGGTTCAGGTTCATTTTTTGGACTGGATTTAATTCCTTTCATGCCTACAAAAGGGGAGGAGGTACCAGATTTCAATACTATATTTTACGATCAAGAGAAAAAGAGAATTGTCAAGAGAACTGAAAAGAAGGTGGACACTAGGCATAAACTAGGAATGATGGTAACTGACAAAACAGTAGTTCACAGTACACATAAGGATCCATGATTACTAGCGAGGGATGGGGTAGCTCTAACCCTAACCACTGAAGACAATGTGGATAGGATCATGAGTGACCTCGAGTAGTCTCAGAAAAAGGGTGTCCCAACTGAAAGAAACTTTGAAGAAGGAAAGGGGTGAAAGCCAAAATCTAAAGAGAAAGTATGAGGACATGATCAGTGAGGTCAAAGTTTCAAAGGAAGAATGTCAAACCTTGCAGGCAGATAAAGATGCTTTGGTAGTATCTGCAGAAAATATGGAGAGGAATTCATAGGCTATCTCAACAGATTTGGGAAAACTATAACTGAAATATCAGAATTTGGAGGCTGATAAAAATCATCTTCAGTTATCAGTTGAAGAACTAAACAAAGAAAATAGCATATTAGAAAGGAAATTAATAGAGCTAGAAGAGCAGAAGATCACCGTAGAAGGGAAGGCTAAGCTATATGAGACTCAAATAATAGCCTTGGAGGAAGAAAAGAGTTCACTTGTAGCTTCATTGAAATCATCTATGGAGAAAAAGGTTGATATCGAACCTTTGAAGAAGCATGCTCTTAAGGATTAGAAGGAAGATTCATCAAATACATCTGTAGATAGCGGAAGAAAGACTTAAAGTCCAGCAAATAGACATCAGATTAGAAGAGATTGTAAGTATAGCCTCATATTTTTTGGATAGAACCCAACTATATTTTGGAGACTCCATGGGGAAGGATGGCTTGGGAAGAAGCAAACAAAGAACATCCCATAGATATACTTGTCAAAGATCAGGAGACAATAAAGCAAGAGTACGAGCTGATTGAGTTTGCTAGTAACGCATCAGAAGAATTAAAGAAGGCAATGAAGAGAACACAGGGTGCCTGTGCTGAATTTTGTAGGAGAGTGCTCCTGACCTATAATTGGTGTTATACCTCCACTGTGAAGAGATTGGAAGCACTACCATAACATGAAATGTTTTTGAAACATTTACAGGAAAAACGCAGCGAAGATGAACAAGCCATCCAGCGAGTCAAGGAGTTGGATGAAAAGATACTAAAGACTAAAATAGCGCATGCAGCTGTGAGCATTCACTTGCTAGAAGACCAACTGCGCTTGATTCCTCCTAGAATAGCGGGTATAAAAACCCCCGCTGCTCAACACGAAATCACTATCAGATTTCTCAAACCTTCTGGTTTTGAGAATATAGCAGCAGAGGCAAATATATGGAGAAAGTTCATGAATGAACAAGCTGGGTCCTTCTAGTAGGATATTTTGAAATATTGATAAATAATGTAATATATTATATTTATTTTTATGCACAAGCTACAAGACAATTTTTTGTAAAGGAAAGGTTGGAAGCCCAAAAGGCAGCAAGTGTCAGCCCAAGAGTTTTTTCTTTTTGTATAAATATAGGCAAGTTTTAGGTAGTAAAGGACCTTTTTTCAGACCATCTTTGGGCAATATTATTGTAAGGAGAACTAATTCATCTTATAATAAAGAGTTATACATTTCGGCTGGAGAAAGCACTATGGAGTTTCAAATGTTTGCCATGGGCTAGTTGGATGTGAAATGTTTCTGTTTCAGCTTGTTTCCATGAACTGTGAGACCGTTCTAACTTATGAATTCTTTCATGTTGTGAATGTGCTTTGGTTTATTTCTGTGAAATTTCCACAATCATAGTTGAGTAATGAATGTTTTAATTAACAATGAGCTATCTCTTTGTTCATCTGTCTATTGGTATTCATGTGTTCTAAAATGTTAACAAATATCTGTAATTTTCTTAATACATTTTATACAATATATTACTGACCATTAGCTATAGTATTGCTCCCTAGGGATAGATTAACTAGTCTTAGTTAGTTTTGCTTTATTTGTGATTTAGAAGCGAGAGAGGTAAGACGAGAGGTAAGAACCTATGCATCACGTTGTGACCCTCCTTGTTATATCTATCGCCTGCATTTAGTTAGGCACCTGCACATCATACATAAAGATAAAAAACTAAAAATACACCTAAACGGTGGACTGGGCTGTAACCGGTAAAACATTTTAATAGTTACTTAATCCACGGTAGCCGGACCGTAAACCAGACAGATTCCTCATACCAAACAATAATGAGCTAGTTGGGAACATTTATTGGGGAAAATCCCTACTATTGTTACCTGTGATTTTCTAGGCCTCAACAGTTTTGGTGCTAGAAGGAGAGCCACTAGTGCATGGTTGGCCGAGGAAGCCCGCTTTCTCGAAATTACTCCACCGGTGATAGTTCTGAAACCAGTTTGCCTCACAAATCCACTCCTAAATAAAAGGGAAAGGGGTACCTTTGTCCTATTGATAACGAAGTGGTTGATGATTTAAGGAGAATTACTAGGGCATATGCAAAAAAGATTGGAGGATTACCTATTGTCTCTGTCCTACCTAGAAGAGAGTATCAGAAGAAGGACCGCCCTCAATTGGAAGACTCGGTGTTGGTAGAAGATCTTGAAGAACTGGTAGAAACAGCCTTACAAGAATTTGACCAACCTTTAGATCAATTGGGGCCAGATTCCCCTCACTGTTCACCTTTTCAAACTCCTGTTCAATCCCCACTGCATACTCCACTCAGAATCATGGCCAATGTGAATGCAAATCAGCCACTTCCACAACCTGCTTGGAGAGATAGATCTCCTTTAAACCTGACACCTCCATTGCATGATTTTCCTTAGAGTTTTGACAAGATGTTACCCAAGTTTGAACCAAGTGAAGGAATTCTCGTAGATGATCATTTGCAGAGTTTCTATTTGGATTTAGAAGGGATACGAGTAGCAGAACATGAAGATGTAGTCTGTAGATTGTTTCCTCATACCCTGAAAGGAAAAGAAGCTTCATGGTATTTTTCCTTACCCGCAAATTCGATCATGAATTGGAATATTTTTGAGACTGTTCAGAATCAAATACGGAATCCAGAAAACTCATGCAGCTTTAATGAAAGGGTTAATTGCTCTATAGAAGGAAAAGAAAGAAAAAGTACATAACTTCACTCAAAGATTTGTTGCTTACTTAAACAACTTCAGTGCAGCTGACAAACCATCTGAGCATGCCCCGATTGAGTACTATACCTCATCTCTCAATCCAGATCTAGACATGTTTTCCAAGAGATCGGTTAGACCCACATTGGTAGAAACCTATGAAGAAGCTGAGAAGGTAGAGGCAGAATTGGAGAGTATAGAGCACTATCCTACGCGGTCAGATGAAAGAAATTATGGAAACAAAAATCCATTATTATTAACTAAACCTAAGGATGAATGATCACATGAGTTGGATGGGATGGTAAAGATGATGCAAAAGTTATCAAACCGGGTGATTGATTTAGAAAAAGAAAAGGAGGATCACAAACAATATAAGCCTTTTTATAAAAAAAGAGAAGACAACAATAAACCTAAACCTCCTCCACACAGCCCTTCAGCAATGAATTCGACTAATGTAGGAATGGATAATTTTTGTACTTTCCATCAACAACCTCATTCTAAGAATAATTGTCCACAATGTATTAATTCTATGATATTAGTCATGAACCAATTATTGGATTCCAAGCTGACAGAAACTGAGGAGGAGAAAGGGAAAGATCGTGAACCTATAGAAACGCAATAGGAAGATACCTTGGTTCTATGGTACTATGTTTTTATGTTTAACATGGAATATGAAGACCTCCCTGACAAAGAAGAAACACCAGAAACTAATGTAACAACAAGAAGTCAAAATCCGTTAAAAGAAGATAACTCAATACTTCCAAAGATTAAGAAACTTCAAGAAAGCATGAAGAAGATAAAGAACGACACTTCAACTATTAAAATACATGAATTTGTCATTTCAAGTTAGGATCCTAAGAAAGTCAATACACCTGTACATCCTACTGAAAGTAAAACTGACAATGTCAAGAATAATCTCAAGGAACATGAGATGGGATATGATGATGGGGAAGAAATTAAAAAGGCTAAAGCAAATATATCATCATTTGAAATGTGCAATTTACCTCAGCAAAAGGAGAAGCTTTTAAAATCACTTGAGACACCCGAGGAGGAGCCTCCCAGTGACAACCAACTTGAGGAAGAGATTGGTGAGGCAAGTTTAGGAGGAAAATCTAAGTATAAAACTCCAACTTTTCTCTTAACCTTTGAAATTTTCAACTATAATGTGCATAACTGTTTAGTGGACTCAGGACCATCAGTCAATGTTATGTCGCTTTCAGTCTGCAAGCAAATCAATGGTCAACCTTAACCAACCACTGGACAAGTTCTTCAATTAGACAAAACAACAGTAAAAGTAATAGGAGAAATGGAAGATGTTTTGATTCATTTATCCACATATGAGAGGGTATGTCAGTACATAGACATTGTCATAGCAAACATACCAGATGCTTATGGTTTGGTTTTGAGCCGAGACTGGTCAGCAAGGTTAGAAGGATATTTTCCATCGGATTGGTCACATTTGTGGTTGCCTTTTAAAGGATGTCAAAATCAGATTAAAGTGTTAAGAGAGCCCCAAATGAAATATAATGTGACTCAGTTAGAAGGAAAAAATGAAACAGTATACTCTATGTTGGGAAACTATTTCATTGAATTGGAACTGAGAAATTACCAAGCTAAAGAAGCCAGTAGTATACTTGATATCCAGCCTGATCTCCTTCAATTTTCACAGGCTGATGAGTTTGATTGTAACATAGTAGATTTAGTTTCAGATGTAGTTAGCAATTCTAATTCAGTAGGAGTAGAAAGTTTTTGGTTTCTTTATTTGGATGTTTCTAAAACATTAGAAGGATCAGGGGTTGGTTGTGACCTAATTGATCCAGAAAAAAAATAAACATTTTCTTTCATGTAGGTTAGAATTTGAATGCACAAATAACACAGTCGAATACGAAGCACTAGTTCAAGGACTTAAAAAAGCAATAGAATTGAAAGTAAAAAATCTGAAAGTATATGGAGATTCTGAAATCGTTGTTAAGCAAATTCGGAACAAAATACACTGCATTTCACCACATTTGAAAGCTTACCAAAATGAAGTTTGGGATTTACTGATAATTTTTCATGCATTCAATATTGTGTCAATTCCTAGATTAAAGAATGTTGCAGCTAACTTACTAGCTACCTCATCCGCAAGATTAGTACCTTCAAATAATAGATGCTCTATTGAATTACTTTTCATGCCTTCTGTTCTAGATAACATCACAAATATAAGGGTTTTTTACAATGATCAACAAATCCTGGAGTGTTTGATGAATGATGATACTTTCAAAGGGGAAATAATAGATGACGAAGAACATCAAGCGGAATTAAAGTTCAGGAATTTCATTCCAAAGGGAGTTAGGAACTTGGAACAAATGTTTGATTTAGATAACAAGTTCAAAAAGCCAGCGAATGTCAAGACTCATAGCTCATCTTTACAATTCGAGCTGATAAATTTAGGGACTGAAGCTGAACCCAAATATGTAAATTTGGGGAAGTGTTGTTCACCCAGCGAAAGGAGTAAATTCATCAGCTTATTCAAACAATATAAATATTTATTTTCTTGGACTTACGAAGACCTAAAGACATATGACACTAAAATTATACAACATGTGATTCTGATCAAGGTTGGAGTTAAACCTTATCAGCAGCCTCTGAGAAAAATGCATCCAAAGCTCGAACCACTAATTCAAAGTGAAGTGAAAAAGATTCTAGATGCTAAAATCATATATAAAGTCAGACATTCATAATGGGTCTCTAATTTGGTACCAGTGCGAAAAAAGTCTGGTGAAATCATACTTTGCGTAGATTTCAGAAATCTTAATCATGCATCATATAAAGATAATTATCCTGTCCCACCCATGGAAAAAATACTACAGATGGTCTCAAGTTCTGAATTGTTCTCTCTACTACATGGATTCTCCGGTTACAATCAAGTATTAGTATCAGAAGAGGATAGGCTCAAGACCATTTTCAGAACCAAGTGCGGAACTTTTGTGTATAGGAGGATTCCCTTTGGACTTATCAATGTTGGAGCTACGTTCCATAGAGCTATGGATATAGATTTCTGTGGTCTGACTGGCCGTAGTGTTGTGGTTTATCTAGATGATGTTACAATATTTTCAAAAAAGAGAGAAGAGCATGCATTTCATTCGAAACATATTTTAGAGCGTTGCTGAGAATATGGCATTTCATTAAATCCTAAGAAATGTGTGTGTGTAGTCACAGAAGGAAAGCTACTAGGTCATTTCATTTCTAAAAAAGGGATCTCCATAGACCCTGAGAGGATTATATCCATAGAGCAGATCCCTTTACCCCATAATAAAAAGGGTATGCAATCTTTTATGGGGACAACCAACTTTGTGCGAAGGCTTGTACCATATTTTTCCCAAATCGGCAAACCTTTGTAGCAAATGGTTAAGCAGAGTGTGCAATTCAAATGGACTGATTTGGAGAAGAATGAATTTAGCAAGATAAAAAAAATTGTTGCTCATGCACCATCACTCAAATGCCCAAATTTTGAAAAGGATTTTATTCTATACACTTTTGCTTCTAATGATTCATTGGCAGTTGTGCTTACACAGAAAGAATATTGGGGAGTAGAGTACCCCATATCATTTATGAGCACTGGTCTGCAAGGGGCTGAATTGAAGTATCCAGCAGTTGATAAACAAGCTTATGCAGTTTTTAAGGTGGTAAAACAATTCAGGCCATACATACTTAAGAATTTCACCAAAGTAATAGTCGCACACCCATCAGTACAATCCCTTTTTGTGCAGAAATAATTGGGAGAGAGAAGAGGTAACTGGGTGACTGCTTTGAAAGAATATGGTCTTGAATTCAAACCAGCAACCACAGTTAAGGGAAAAGGGATTTTCAAACTAATGACTGAAGATCAAAATAATGAAGATAGTAGCTGGGATAATGAAGCTGAACTACACATGGTGGTATTAATTTGTCACAATGGTCTAGGAACTGAAAACACAGTCTCACAAAGAATTCAGACAAATATGCATAAAATTGGCAAAATGGTGCTACAATGAAAGTAGCAGCTCTGTATAATCAAATGAAAGAATGATGATACAATACAATTATCATGCCAGATGCATGAATTCCAAGACAATTTGAATTCCCAAGGAGGTCATTCGAATTGAATGAGTGAGTCTAGCTTAACTTAATGTAAGCCATAGTGAACACTCAAGTTAACCATTGATCAAAACCCTAATTGACTCAACTGAGTCCTAACTGAAGTCGGAGTGCAATAAATGACTGATTCTAACTAAAAGTAGCTCAGACACATGTCGTTGCAAGCCAACCAATAAGTGGTAGTGCAGCAATAACTCCAATGAACTCCGATGAGGTTCACTAAAGTCTAACTAACCATCATAAATGGTTGGAGGTGCCCTTGGTTACTCCAGTTCATTAAATATTAATTAACTAATCAATTTAATGAAAGGAGGCACCTTCGCTACTCTGTTTAACTGATTGTAACCATCAGTTATCAATTAAGTGCATTTATGACACTCAGATCACCCCCAAAGTGCTCCAGTTAGCCTCCCCGAATGAAGCAAAAGGCTTAGTTGGCCTCCTTGAATGAATATAGGCGTGGGTGTGCTCATCCTGATGTCATATAGTGCTCCTCTGATGTCAATTAAGTCAATAAAACTTAGGATAGTGGTTTAACTAGGCCAAATTGACCAAAATGAGTGTGTATGGTGGTAAATGTCTCCAACACCCCCCCTTAAGCTATACTTAGGAGAAATAGAGAACATAAAGTGCATAATAATGCTAGGGCCCCAGTAACAAAGGCCATAGGTCACCCTGTACAATACTGAAACTCAAACAATGCTCAAAACAAACTAAGTGAGGAAAAGAGGGAAAACCTAGTTAGAAAGAACCCCCCTTAAGCTGAACACTAAAAGTAGTTGGATCACCTTGATGAACTCACCCCCAATAGTGAATAGAGGTAAGTGAACTTATTTCTAAAAATCTCTTGGTGAAGATGTCTGCAATCTGCTCATCAGTCGAGCAGTAGTGCAGAATGATGGTCCTGTCATGTATTAGCTCCCTGATATAGTGCATGTGTATCTCTACATGCTTGGTCCTCTGCCTAGTAACTAGATCTGTGGATATCTTAATAGCACTTTGATTGTCACAAAATAGGACAGTGGACAAAGTACTACCAAGATCAAACTCTGAAATAATGCCTTGCAACCAAACAGCTTGGATGCAAGCATTCATTGCTCCTCGATACTCGGCCTGTACTGAAGACAATGCTATGGCGACCTGCTTTTTACTAGACCAGAAAATGGGGCCACCACCAAACATGAAGACATATCCAAAAGTAGACTTTCGATCAATAGAATCACCCACTCAATCCGAATCTGTGTATCCAACCAACTCTAGCTCGGAGTCTACAGCATAGTGAATGTCATAGGTCCTGGTTCCCTGAATGTATTGGAGGATCCTCTTGGCTGCCTTTCAATGAATATCATGGGGCTGATGCATGTACCTTGATACAGCATTCATGGCATAACAAATATCAAGCTGAGAATGAGTCAAGTATAACAAGCTACCAATCAGTTGTCAATAAATAGTGCAGTCCATGGGAGGTGTGCTTTTTCCTTCTTCAAGGCTGATCCTTGAAAGGAAAGGGAATGGAGAAGCTCTACATTCATCCATTTTAAAATTTCCTAATAGGTCTGATATTTATTTATACTGAATGACCATTATCCCATCATAATTTTTCTCAATTTCGAGCCCCAAATCGCTCATTTCAAATGCATTGTGGAGAGCAGTTTTGATGACTGAAACATAAGCAACTATGCTACCTGTGATCAGTAATTCATAAACATATAAAACAATAATAATAAAATTACCATCAAACTACTTTATATACACATTTGGATCTGATTTACACCTTTGGAATTTTTGCGAGAGAAGGAAGGCATCCATCTTGGAATACCACTTTCTTGAGGCCTGTTTTAACCCATATAGTGACTTCTTTAGCTTGAAAACCAAAGATGGATAAGAAATGTAGCCCTTATTATGCTTCATGTATATCTCCTCATGAATATATTCATGTAGAAAGGCTGACTTAACATCCATATGATGCACTCCCCAGTGCTTAGATACTAAAATTGCCAAAACTAGGCGGATGGAGTCCATTTTTGCAACCGGTGCAAAAGTCTCATGGTAGTCCACACCTTGGACCTGGGAGAAACCTTTTGCCACCAGCCTTGCATTATATTTTTATGTGTTTCCATATGTAGCAACCTTATTCTAAAACACCTACTTGCATTGAATCAATTTCCTTCTCGGAGGAAGAGAAACTAGCTCCCAAGTAGTGTTTTTCTCAAGAGAATTCATCTCTTCATCCATGGAAACTTGCCATCTCAGATACTTCTGAGCATGGTAGTAAGACTTAGGGTATGAAATTATCATCAAATAACAAGATTCAGATAGCAAATAATCAGGACAAGAGAGCACAATACCTGCTCTTTGGAAATCAGACCGGGTTCTCCTTGGATCATCTAGATTTCCAATGTTATCTCCTGCGGAGGAGAGTGTTTGTCGGGCCCATGTTGGGAGATGATTTTGTACTTCAGGTTCTGATTCAGCATATAATGTTTTCTGTAAAATTATATCAAAAATCAGAAGATCCAAATCAATTCCATCACCCCCAATTTCATCATCCAAATATTTAGTAGAATAGGAAGGAAATTCAACAGTTTTCTCCTTCACTAGTTCCACCTCCTGAAGAGGCTCATCGAACTTGACACTCCTTTCGTTGATGATCTATTTTGTTTTGATACACAGCAGCCTAAAACATTTTGATTCATTAGCATACCCAATAAATAGACATTTTATGCTTTGCGGTTGCAAAGCCCTCATTTTATCAAGTGGAATTCGGGCCCATACAGTGGACCCAAACACCCGCAGATTCAACACATCCGGCTTATGTCCGAAGTATGACTCGAAAGGGGTATTCCCTTTCATGGATGAGTGTGGCACTCTATTATGAATATATTATACAGCATGCATGGCTTCAGCCCACAAATTTTCAGCCAACTTATTTTATTCCAACATGTAGGTGGTTATCTCCTTGAGAGACCGATTCTTCCTCTCCGCTACACTGTTCCGCTGGAGAGTGTAGGGAACTAAATGCTGGACCTGAATGCCACTTTGGGAACATACATGTAGTAACGCATTATTGACATACTCCCCACCATTATCAGATCTCAATATCTTGATCTTTTGTCCAGATGCATTCTCAATCAAGGCCTTCAATTCAGTGAATTTTTCACAGACTTCAAACTTCTTTTTGATAAAGAAGACCCATGTGTAACTGGAAAAATCATCAATGAAATTCAGAACATACCTTGATCCATTCATGGATGTGATAGGCATGGGACTGCTTATATCATAATGTATCAGTCCCAAGAGGCATGATGCTCGGCTTGCCTTCCCTCGATCGAACTTATGCTCAGGGTGCTTTCCAACAACACAGCCCTTGCAAATTCTAGTGGTAGCTTTGATGACCTGGAGGCCTTCAACCATAGAATTATTCTGTAATTTCTGCAAGTATTTGAAGTTTAGATGGATGAACCTCTCATTCCATATTCTACTAACTTCATTTCCATGAGTCAGCAATGCGATGGGCTTTGCATCCGCCACAAAATGGGAGAACTCATAGGCTTTTGCATGATGGTTTGCAAGGCCTTTTGCAACAAGTTTCTCGGATGCAAGTTATGTGATCTCTACATCATCCGGGATGAAGGAGAATCTCTTGGGAACTCCCATATGTGTCATTTTATAAACACTAAGGAGGTTTGAAGCCAGACATGGTATGTACAGAACATTTGAAAAATAGCCATGCTCAAGATCAAAAGTACCTTGTCCTTCGGATATGATGGTGAAGTCATCTCCCATGTGGATGGGAATGGATTTGCCAATCTCCAAAGATAAGAAGGATTCTCTTTCAGCCATCCTGTGGTTTGAAGCTCCAGAATCTATCAAGAGTTCTTTGGACTTTGAAATGCTTTCCATGAGGGCATGACCTCTTTCATGCTATGGTTCCCGATCTTGCTGATCTCTCCTCCGAAAGCTTTCTGGAAGATTGATGTGATTTCTCTCAAGGAGAGACGTAGCTCCATCAAGTTTCTTTTTCATGCAAGCATGTTCAGGGTGGAAGCCCTTCCCGCAGTATGAACACTTGACTTTTTCCTTTCCATGATGCCCTTTTCCTTTGTTCTTCTTTGAGCTAGAAGACTCTTCATGCTGCTAGTTTTCAACTTTAGGCTTAGGAGCTTTGAATTTGAGTGAAGGGACTCAATGAAGGCATTAAGTGAAGGCATCTTCCATCCAAGGGTTTTGAGCTTCCCCACACGGAATGTAGAGACAAAAACCAAATAATCAGCTCCAAGTTTGGAGAGTATGGCGAGGATGAGTTGATCATCCTCCTTCTCCACCTTACATTGCTTCAACAGTAAGACAATGTGCTTGAACTTTGTGAAAAAATCATTTAAGGTCTTGAAATTGGAAGGATGGAGAGACATCAACTCATTTTCAAGATGGTATACTCTCAAGTCATCCTGCTTTCCATACAGGGTTTCCAATTTGTCCTAGATTTCCTTTGGAGTCTTCAATCCCAAGAGATGGAAAAGAAGATACTGGGAAACAAAGAGGCACAAGAATCCAAATGCTTCATCTTTCTTGTTAAAGAATCTAGCTATGTTTGTCACAGAAGCAGGCTCTTCTTCAGTTTCCATAGTGACCCTATAGAGTCCTCTGGCACGTAGCTAGATTTCCATGTCTCCTTTTCACAAGCAGAAATTGAACGGAGTCAAGAGTTCTACGGAAGAAGCCATCTGAAACTGCTGAAGCGAATGCTTTCACCTATTAAAAAGCTGCAAATCACAACAAAGGGGGCATTGTAAGGTTGAAAAACCTGCACATTTTAGGCTTTCATCACACCCAACATAGTTGATCAAGCAAGCTTGACCAACAATTTCCTTACTTGGGGTATTAAGTGGTAAGCCTTGGCTTCTGGTGCAGTGCTGGAATTTTTGAGCTTTGCTCAATTTTTCATGCAAGATCTGTCAAAAACCTTGTTTTTTGAGAGATCTGAGCTTCATCCCACCATGAGATCTAATACCATATTAATTTTTCACTGTGGTCTAGGAACTGAAAACACAGTCTCACAAAGAATTCAAACAAATATGCATAAAATTGGGAAAATGGTGTTGCAATGAAAGTAGCAGCTCTGTATAATCAAATGAAAGAATGATGATACAATACAATGATCATGTCATATGCATGAATTCCAAGACAATTCGAATTCCCAAGGAGTTCATTCGAATTGAATGAGTGAGTCTAGCTTAAGTGAATGTAAGCCATAGTGACCACTCAAGTTAACCACTGATCAAAACCCTAATTGACTCAACTGAGTCCTAACTGAAGTTGGAGTGCAATAAATCACTGAGTCTAATTGAAAGTAGCTCAAACACATGTCACTCCAATCCAACCAACAAGTGGTAGTTCATCAACAACTCCAATGAACCCCGATGAGGTTAACTGAAGTCTAACTGACCATCAGAAGTTGTTGGAGGCGCCCCTGTTGACTCCAATTCATTAAATATTAATTAAATAATCAATTTAATGAAAGGAGCCACCTTCACTGCTCTGTTTAACTAATTATAACCTTCAGTTACCAATTAAGTGCATTTATGACACTCAGATCACCCCCGGAGTGCTCCAGTTAGCCTCCCTGAATGAAGGAGAAGGCTTAGTTGGCCTCCTTGACTGAAGGTAAGCGTGGGTGTGCTCATGTTGATGTCATACAGTGCTTCTTTGATGTCAATTAAGTCAATAAAACTTAGGATAGTGGTTTAACTAGGCCAAATTGACCAAAATGAGTGTGTATGGTGGTAAATGTCTCCAACAGGTGGATGTATGTCCTCTGTTTATAGCTCCAGACTCCTGGTATCGTGATCTAGTTCATTATCTCCAAGAAGGGTATTTTCCAGAGCATTGGAGTCCCAAGCAAAGAAGAGCATTATATTTGAAATCAGTTTTATATCAGATCATTGATGGAGTACTTTTCAGAAAAAACTACAATGGAGTGTTTCTCAGATGCTTGGAATAAGAAGATGCAAAGAAGGTCATAGTAGGATTACATGATGGACCTGTTGGAGGTCACTTTTCTGGAGACACAACAACACATAAGATTCTTAGAGCTGGATATTATTGGCCAACATTGTTTAGAGATGCTCATGCCTATGTTAGAAAGTGTGATACGTGCCAAAGAAGCAGTGGGAGACAAGCTAAAGCAGGGGGACCATTGAAACTAGTGATTATCTCAGAACCATTTGAACAATGGGGAATCAACATTATCAAAGAAATAAACCCAAATTCCTCATTGCAGCACAAGTATATTCTGACAGCAACTAATTATTTCACCAGATGGGTAGAGGCCATACCACTATGGAAAGCAAATGAAGATGCAGTTAAGGATTTCTTGCAGAACTATATTATGACCAGGTTTGGGATTCCAATTTCCCTGGTTTTTCTTAATGCTTCTTATTTATATTCTATTAGATTAACTGCATTTGCAAATGAAAGAGGAATTAAGTTGCATTATTCTACAAATTATTACCCACAAGGAAATGGTTTGGCAGAATCCACAAACAAAAATTTGATTAGAATTTTAAAGAAAACAGTGATAGAAAATCAAAGGAGATGGCATTTACTTTTACCTAATGCTGTCTGGGCTAATAGAGTCACACCCAAGAATTCCTTAGGTGTGGCACCACACACTCTCGTTTATGGAAAAGAAGTTGTCCTCCCTCCTAATATTCTATTTCCATCTTCCATAATAGCCCAAGTGTCTAGGGGTACTGATAATGAAATTCTGCAAATGCGAATCTAATCTGTTGAAGTTAGAAGAGTCTAGGTCCAAATCCCGAGAAAGGTTTAAGCATCAACAAGAAATGGTGAAGCGTTGGTTTGAAAAACACGAAGCTGGGAAAAAAGAGTTCGAAGTAGGAGATCTAGTTCTTAAGTGGGATCACCCACATGATGAGAAGGGAAAGCACACTAATTAGTTTTAGCAGTTATGGGTAGGCCCTTTTCAAATTGTAGCAAATCTAGGCCCCTTGACTTACAAGTTGTAGAACTTACAGGGGTGGGAGGAGAACTTACCAGTAAATGGTTTAGTTCTCAAGCCTTATTTTTCTTGAACATTTTGATTTTGTTTTCTTGTACATAAATAAACGTTTGGTTTGTTGCTTTATTTAGATTAGTTTTAGTTGCTTGCTTTTATTTGCTTAGAGTTTGATTGATTGTAAAGTTTTGTTTTGCTTATGTTTCAATAAAAAAACATGACTTTTGGTTGTATGGAGTTCATCAGAATTCTGGATTAACTGAAATATTTGATCACAAGAATACCTACTATCGACTCATATAATGTTTAAAAAAATTTCTTCAAGATTAGCAGATTTTCTAAATGGTTATGAACACATTGAAGTCCTGCTTAATCCTTGTGAAATAACTAAGGATAGAAAAGTCCAGAGTACTATTTTGAGGCTCCATTCATCTCACATCAAAACTGCCCTAGGGGGTAACAGCAAAAGGCCCATGGAAAGGAAGCAAGGTAAACAATGTATTATATTTAAACGATCCCATGCCATAAATTGAAAGCCAAAAGACTAATGAGAGTCAAAATCTCTTAAAAAGTATATGTATCAAAACACATACTGAACCACATCAGTATAAATGAGATTTCCAAAGTTCTTCTATGTCCGTGAGTTAAAATTAAAATGTCTCTCACACAAAAGGACACTATGGATAGAGGAGATTGAATTAAAATTCAAAAAGAAAGCAATCAGGAGGACTCAAAAGGACTAAAGTCCAAAAGCATAAAAGGTTCAAATTGGCATGGGAATGATGAACAAACGGATATATCGGTTTACCATATGTTACGATATTGTGGTGTCTAAGTTGGCAGCCATCCAAAGGCAGAGGTAAAATAAAATTCATATTCCCGGCCTCAGAAGAGTTATCCAGACTTTGAAATCTTGGTTCCCCTTCTTAAACTTGGACTATTATCAATGGCTAAAGTGCATAAATCTTGCATTTAGGAATCTAGATATCTTGAAGAAATCTAGTAAAATGGCACCATCAAAACAGTCTATTTTATCAAAGAATAAGTTGCTCAGAGATATGTGTCCACCAGGTAGTCTCCATTTGTTGCAGCTGCAACTATTCCCCTATAAAATTTTATTTTTAGGGTCCCCCCTTTGTTTGTTTGAGTTTCAAACTGGCCTAGGAATGTTTTATTTTTGCCAAGATTTGATCTGGGCTCAGATTTTTTCCGAAAAAAATTAGTCTTTTTGCATGTCTATATCAGATGATCAGTCCACTAGCCTTCTGATATCGGATGCTTAGTTGAATTTTTTTTCGACGTTGTGGAAGTACATTCAACTAGCTTTCTGATTGGTTTATCAGAAGCCTTCTGAGTTTTTCCTCGCTACATCAAAGTAAGTTTTCTTTTTCCTCTTGGATTTGGTTTGTCAAGGCTCCGACTTCTTAGTGTCATGCATATCCGATGAACTGGATGGGCCTTTGTCTATACTTTTTTGAGAACCGATATTGTGAGCAATCTCTCTATCGGGTTTGTTTGTCAAAATGAACCGGATATTTTAGCCTGTTTCCCGCCAACGCTACGGAGGATTAGTTTTGAGCTGATCCAAAAGCTCACATTTCCTGAGCCGAGTCTAAAGAGTTTAGTCCTGTCGAGGTCCGATGTTATTTTCCTATACGATTCCTGGGTTGGTAAAGCAGTCTGTTGCTGATGTTGCGGAAGACTAATAGTGAGTTGATCCAAATCTTAGATTTTAGTGCCTCTGATGTCCAATTTTTATTTCCCAAGCAACCACTGAGTGGATAGAGTGATCGACAATCGATGCTGTGTTTTTCTTTCATAGTTGGCCTCCCGATGATGTTAAAATACGTTCCTGCCAATGATTCTCCGCCCGGTCAAGTCCTTATAACACCGTTTGGGTTATTACTTGTCATGTTTTCACCGTTGAAGCTGTATATCCTCTTATGTGCACACAACTATCAATATTTGATTCATCCTACTCTGTACCCGTGGAAGGTTTTTTCTTGTCCAAGTTGTTCACATCGCCATTGCCAGGTAGGTTTTGTCCGTAACTTTTTTTCTTTGGATTGATTTTTGTTAATTTTAACCGCCAAATGGATGGGGTGAAGTTCACAGGAGGGTTAGGTTTTCTTATAAATAGAACTATTTTCTTGCAGTGATTTTATCTATTATTAAAGGCTCAACCTATTTGCTATGAGCGTTTTTGTCTGGTCGATGGTTTTTAGGCTGTCCGCCATGAGTGCACCTGTAAAAATTGCACAAAGATTTAGGGCATGGTGCAGATAGGCATTTATCCATCTACACCATGCTATTCTTGGTTGTTTTATGTTCAGCATGAGGTTAGAAAGTCATGTCCCCTACAACACTACTTTCCCATGGGATTCAGGAGGGCCACGCAACTTACTAGGGTTTTTGGAGATGAGTTTTCGCATTAGTTTAGGAAGTTGGATGAAACTAATAGGGGTTTTGGGGATTCTTGTATATGCTTTCCATGGGATGAGTTTGCTTCAAATCAAAGTGTCTGTATAAGCTAAAGAAAAATTTTCAGATTAGGGTTTTGAGATAGTTAAAGTTTTGAGCAAATTTAGAGGGCATAAATTTTGCAGGGTTTCCTTTGTTATAATATATTATTCTGAGGACTGTGTATTAACATAAATTTCCAACATGCATATTGAAGAAGGGGTAAAGATTATATGTTTTTCTTGTCTATTATTATACCAGTTGCTAGAGATAGTTAGACTGAAACCATGTTGCATGATTGTTACAGGTTGATTTCCAATACAGCAATATGCCAAGGAAATAGAAGAAGAAGTCCCAAGTGGCTGAGGAAGAGCTTGAAGTAGAAGTGATAACCAAGGTAGAATTCATTTATGAAGGCACTAAAGCTACTACTGGGGTTGAACCAGAATACAAGTGGGGAGAATTGTATAGAATGATTTCAAGCCAAAGTGTCCCTGATGTTGGTTTTGAAGACATGTACATATATACGAATATTGAGAGATTAGCCCTGATGAAAGTGGATACCAGGCCTGAGCTTTTTCCATGCTCGGAAGTGATAGGTTGGATTCTGCCCAGGGAAGATGTGACAAGGATGATCCTAGCGAATATCGAGAAACAAGGCTATGTTGCATACAACCCTGCTTATGTGTCCATGGAATATCATCTACCATCACCACAGACTTATCTAACAGAAGGTTGGCTAAAGGAGTTAGGTCTGGACCTAGTAGAGATGGTGAAGAAAATGATGATCCCAGGGAAAAAATTTAGGACCATACCTTCTGGGTAATATGAGACATCAACTCTTCTTGCCCCATATAGATTCATCATTTTAATGTTGAACAGAATCTTCGGGAGAGCTCATGGGAAAAGTTTTAAGTTTGGTTGGATACCTGTTATTTATTATGTTGCTACACGGGGGACTATTTTTAACTGGGCAAGCATAGTGTCAAATATCCTGTTAGCCTGCATCAGCGCAGCATTGGGAGGAGTATCCCAAATGAAGTATGAATTCTACATGAGCTCTATTTTGATAGACTGCATTCTATGCACTCAGTCTTTCCCTGCACTAAAATTCCATTGGGATAAGGATCGAGCTCCTGTATATGCTATTTATAAGTTATTTTTGGCTCACAAATACTACATCTATTATAAGGAGATATGTGAGCATTTCATCATGCCTTTATACACTTTGATTTTCTTGGAAGAATGCAATTGCATGTCAGCAAAAGCTTTCAAGGTCATGCAAGAATATGGAAGTTATTATCTAACAGAGGATGGTTTATATGTAATAATGTATGGTGGTTCAAGGGCTCCTTCTTTGATCCTAATATATGCTACTGATTATGTACTCCATAAAGAAGTTGTTAGACAGTTATATATTAATGGAGTAGGGAATTTCCTTTTTGAACAGAAAAAGGAAGTATATCCTATAGTGCCTTTTTTCATTGGGAGTTACAAATTTTCAAGGGTGAAGACTGCAATAGAATTTGTCCATGAATTGGAATATTTTCACTTCAGGGAAATGAAATTCCATAGAAATGATTCCAAGGACAAAGTAGCTAATTACTGCAAGGAGGCTGGAGTTCATTTTGAATATACATATTTTTGGGACAAAGATGAGGAGACCTTCCACAATGCTAAGAACATGATAGCCCTTAGGAAAAGATTCGAGCAAAAAATAACAACTTGGGTGGTAAAGGAAAGCATGCTGAGAAACAGAAAAGGTAAGAAGAAGAAGAAGAAGCAAAGAAGAAAGAAGAGGAGGCTAACAGACTTGTACAGGAAGAAGAGAACTGGATGAGGATAGAAGAGGAAGAAAAGAAATGAGCAGCTAAGGAAGCATCCAAGAAGGATGAAGAAGAAACAAAAAAACAAGAAGAAGATGAAATCTAGAAAAAATAGGTAGACAATGAAGGGTTCATATTAGAAGGTGTCCAAAAAGAGAAACAACAAACATAAAAGGCACCTAAAAGCTCAAGAATAGAGATACTAGAAGGACAAGACCCTATAGACCAAGAATAGGATTAGACTGATAGCAACCCATTAGAGCCTGTTGTTCCTTCTAGCGGTACAGTAGCATAAGGTTCAAGGTCATTTTTTGGACTGGATTTAATTCCTTTCATGCCTACGAAAGGGGAGGAGGTACCATATTTCAATACTATATTTTAGAATAAAGAGAAAAAGAGAATTGTCAAGATAACTAAAAAGAAGGTTGACACTGGGGGTAAACCAGGAATGATGGTAACTGAAAAAACAGTAGCTCCACGGTACACATAAGGATCCACAATTACTAGCGAGGGCTAGGGTAGCTCTAACCCTAACCACTGAAGACAATGTGGATAGGATCATGACTGACCTTGAGCAGTCTCAGAAAAGGGTGGCCCAACTAAAAGAAACTTTGAAGAAGGAAAGGGGTGAAAGACAAAATCTGAAGAGAAAGTATGATGACATGATCGGTGAGGTCAAAGTTTCAAAGGAAGAATGTCAAACCTTGCAGGAAGATAAAGATGCTCTGGTAGTATCTGTAGAAAATATGGAGAGGAATTCTCAGGCTATCTCAGCAGAGTTGGGAAAACTACAGCTGAAATATCATAATTTGGAGGCTGAGAAAAATCATATTCAGTTATCAGTTAAAGAACTAAACAAAGAAAAGAGCAGATTAGAAAGTAAAGTAACCAAGCTAGAAGAGCACCGTAGAAGGGAAGGATAAGCTATATGAGACTCAAATAGCAGCCTTGGAGGAAGAAAAGAGTTCACTTGTAGCTTCATTGAAATAAGATATGGAGCAGAAGGTTGATATTCAACTTTAAAGAAGCATTCTCTTATGCTTAGAAGGAATATTCATCAAATACAACTGTAGATAGCGGAAGAAAGACTTAAAGTCCAGCAAATAGACATCATATTAGAAGATGTTGTAAGTATAGCCTCATATTTTTTGGATAGAACCCAAGATATTTTGGAGACTCTATGGGGAATGATGGCTTGGGTAGAAGCAAACAAAGAACATCCCGCAGATATACTTGTCAAATATCAGGAGACAATAAAGCAAGAGTACGAGCTGATTGAGTTTGCTGGTAACGCAGCATAAGAATTAAAGAAGGCAGTGAAGAGAACACATGGTTCCTGTGCTGAATTTTATTGAAGAGTACTCTTGACATATAATCGGTGTCATACCTCCACTGCGAAGAGATTGGAAGCACTACCAGAACATGAAATTTTTTTGAAACATTTACTAGACAAACGCAGTGAAGATGAACAAGCCATCCAGCGAGTCAAGGAGTTGGAGAAAAAGATACTAAAGACTAAAGTAGCACATGCAGCTGTGAGCATTCACTTTCTAGAAGACCAACTGCGCTTGATTCCTGCCATGATAGTGGGTATAAAATCCCCGGCTGCTCAACATGAAATCACTATCAGATTTCTCGAACCTTCTGGTTTTGAGAATATAGTAGCAGAGGCAAATATATGGAGAAAGTTCATGAACAAACAAGCTGGGCCCTTCTAGTAGGATATTTTGAAATATTGATAAATAATGTAATATATTATATTTATTTTTGTGCACAAGCTACAAGGCTATTTTTTGTAAAGGAAAGGTTGGAAGCCCAAAAGGCAACAAGGGGCAGCCCAAGAGTTTTTTCTTTTTGTATAAATATAGGCAAGTTTTAGGTAGTAAAGGACCTTTTTCCAGACCATTTTTGGGCAAGATTATTGTAAGGAGAACAAATTCATCTTATAATAAAGAGTTATACTTTTCGGCTGGAGAAAGCATTGTGGAGTTTCAAATGTTTGCCATGGGCTAGTTGGATGTGAACTGTTTATGTTTCAGCTTGTTTCCATGAACTGTGAGACTGTTCTAACTTATGAATTCTTTCATGTTGTGAATGTGCTCTAGTTTATTTCTGTGAAATTTCCACAATCATAGTTGAGTAATGAATGTTTTAATTAACAATGAGCTATATCTTTGTTCATCTGTCTATTGGTATTCATGTGTTCTGAAATGTTAACAGCTATCTATAATTTTCTTAATACATGTTATACAATATATTACTCACCATTAACTACAGTATTGCTCCCTAGGGATAGATTAATTAGTCTTAGTTACTTTTGCTTTATTTGTGATTTAGAAGCAAGAGAGGTAAGAACCAGCGCATCACGTTGTGACCCTCCTCGTTATCTCTATCGCCTGCATTTAGTTAGGCACCTGCACATCATACATAAAGATAAAAAATTAAAAATACACCTAAACGGTGGACCGGGCCTTAACCAATAAAACATTTTAATTGTTACTTGATCTATGGTAGCCGGACCGTAAACCGGACGGATTCCCCATACCAAACAATAACAAGCTAGTTGGGAACATTTATTGGGGAGAATCCTCATTGTTGTTACCGGCGATTTTTCAGGCCTCAAAAGGACTATATTATTTTGTACTTGGGATCTGATGTTAACATTCTTACTAGAAAAACATGGGAGAGTATGGGAAATCCAAGACTAGTATGGTCTCTTGTCCATCTTAGATTAGAGAATCAGTCAAAGGTTCTACCTATTGGTCGACTAACACAAGTTCATGTTGAGATAGAAGGACTTAGGACGTATGCAAACTTTGAGGTGATTGACATTCCTGATGATACAAATCCACATCCGACACTTCTGGGGATCGATTGGGCCATTGATAATCAAACTATTATCAACTTTAATAAGAGGATTTTAACGTTTGAGGACTCATAGCTAAGTGTGGTTGAACCAATCGATCCTCTGGAAGGCCAAAGATATGTTGAGCAGGTGAATAGTGAAGGACAAGGTGGATATTTGTACCATATCTATAATATTAATTCTACAATGGTCGATTATGTCAATCCAACAACCAATATAAATCTCAGTCAGTGAAGTGTTAGTTACCGCACGTCGGATTATGGAGAATCTATGGAAATTGTCAAAACCGATTGCAAGAAGTGCCCATGAGAAGATGCCCAAGAATTACACAATATGTGCGATGGGTAGGTATTGAGGTAAGTGATCTACCAACATATGAAGGTTTTCCTAACCTGGATTCTTTTCTTACGGAGTTTGAAGAGAAAGTTATAGAACCTAAACGCTTGCAACTTTGTATTTTGCAATGAAGGCTACACTCGCAAGATGGTGGGTCACACATAAACAATCTATCTCAGAATAGCCTCAATACAGGAGATGGATGGATATCCAATTTGGAGAGAAGGTGAACTATACTGGTCATAAGTACATAGGATTGACTAATAATGTCAAGCACATTGAGTATAGTCGTGCGACATGGAAGGCATGTCCACGACAGGAATGGGTCCACCAGTTTATACACGCATTGGACATGATACTAAGGAATTGGTATACATTGGTTGAGCTGCGATGAAGAACAATTAAATGGGAAGAACTAATTTCTAGCTTTATACACATGTTTGAGTTTTTTGATGACCATCCATCGATTGATGTTTCTCTGCAAGTGATCAAGCGGAAGATCTTTCAATATATTCCTATGTCGATGACCAATTTTAATCATAGCAGTGCGAAAGTCTAGCACTGAATGCAGGAATGCTATAATGTGATGGGAGAACCCAATGATGATGACCCACGATACATAAATATTCCAGAGTCTGAAGGTAATCATGTGGTTGAAGTATTTGGTATTTCAAGCAACCAGTTTTTGAATCCGTTGAAAATCAAGAAAGTAAATATTGGGTCTCCAGAAAATCCAAATTTTTCCAATATTGGAGATTACTAGGATGATGAGACTGTCGGGAAGATCAGAGACTTACTGCATGAATTTTAGGATCTGTTTCCCATGAAATTTTCAGAGATGAAAGGAATTGTCAGAGACCTTGGATAAATGAAGATATCATTGAAGCTCGACACAAATCTTGTTAAGCAGCGACCATATCGACTCAATCCTAGCTACAAAGAAAAGTTAATACAGGGTCAGACAGAATGTTGGATGTGGGCATCATAGAACCTGTTGAAGAATTTGAGTACTTGTAAGGTGTGTATTTGTGTCGACCTAAGGAAATTGAATGATGCCTTCCTACACAACCAATTTCTAACTTCATTGACAGATGAAGTATTGGAAAGTGTTGGGGGTCAGGAAGTCTATTCATTTACTGATGGGTTCTCTGGATACCATCAGATCAAAATTGCAAAGTAAGATCGACACAAGACCACATTTGCGATGGAGTGGGAATGCTTCCAGTATACAGTAATTCCCTTTGGACTCAAGAATGCTCCTGCTATCTTTTCCAAGGTAGTTGTGGCTACTTTCAAAGATTTTATTCATAAGTTTCTTGAAGTTTACTTTGATGACTGGATGGTATTTGGGCTAATTAAAGATAATATTAAGAGCCTTAGAATGATGCTGGAATGATGTCGACAATATCAAATTTCTATGAATCTAAAGAAATATATGTTTTGTGCCCCATTTGGAATTCTGTTGGGTCATGTGGTTTTTCACGATGGAATCTTGGTAGATCTTGATAAAATTGTGATAAGTGTCGACCTACCACCCCCCTCAACAGTAAAACAATTGAGAACGACATTGGGATGTACAAGCTACTATCATAAATTTATTAGAGGATATGTAGAGGTGACTTCCCCTATATAGAAGCTATTGAAGAAGGATGTTAAGTTTCAATAGAGTGAACAATTCCAAGAGAGTCTAGACATGCTAACGAATAATATGGTTAAAACACCCATACTAGTTTTTCCATACTGGAAGAAATAGTTTCATGTACATGTTGATGCATCGTATGTCGCGCTCGGAGTTGTACTAGCACAAACAGGAGAAGGTTCTATTGATCATTCTATTTCCTTCGGTAGTAGAAAATTTTCAATTATAGAGAAGAACTATACCACAATGAAAAGATAAGGACTAGATATGGTATACACTCTTCATAAATTTTGACACTATTTACTGGGTGGACATTTCAAAATGTACACAAATCATTTTTGTGTTGAAATACCTGGTCAATAAGCCAATGTTAGGGGGACGATTTTTCGATGGCTTCTTTTCTTCCAGGAATTTGACTTCAAAATCATTGTTAAGACGGATCGACTAAATTCAAGGCTAGACCATTTGTCGAGGCTAGAAAGTGGAGAAGAACTTGGTAATCTCGACAATATTCTTCCTGACACACAATTATTTGCAGCAAAGATATTTGATTATTATTACATTGATATTATACATTTCTTGACTACCAGACATGCACTAGAAGCATTCAGTACTGCACAAAAGAAACAATTAGTAGTAAGAGATGTAAATTTCCAGTCGATCGCTGGACAACTGTATAAAATGGGACCAGATGAAATTATTCGTTGTTGTGTTTTGGAACATGAGAGACCGATGATTTTGAATGAGGCACATGCTAGTGTCACAGTTGTCTATTAGAGGAAATTTGGGGTCTAAAATGGGCCTTATAAGAAAACGAGCCAACAATAAGTTCTTGTGAGTTGGAATTCAAGAACCAATAGAATTCCAATAAAATGAGTCAACCATAATGGTTGAATTGACATATTTGTCATAAAAAAAAACTACTTTTTTGTTCGTATTTTCAACATATATCCCTTTGTTTTTACTTAAATTTTGATCGGGAGAGATCATTGGATGCGAAATCAAATTCCACATCCAACAAGTACCCACAATGCATACTTTTGACGGACCCCGCTACCCAAAAAATAAGAAATACCTGAAAAAATGTGATGATGATGTCATCATCACATTTTTTCAGGTATTTCTTATTTTTTACATCATCATGTTTTTTCAGGTATTTCTTATTTTTTACATCATCACGTTTTTTCAAGTATTTCTTATTTTTTGGGTAGCGGGGTCCATAAAAAGTATGCAGTGTGGGTACTCGTTGAATGCGGAATCAAATTCCACATCCAATGATTTCTCTTGATCAAAATTTGAGTAAAACCACAGGGAGATATGTCGAAAATACGAACAAAAAAAGTAGTTTTTTTCTTTTTTCCTCCAAAATTAATAAATATTATTTTATTATTTTCCTTAGGAGGCCCGTTTTAGACCTCAAAATTCCTCTAATGCCATTATGCAGGAAACTATACAATACAAAATATATTACAAGCAGGACTATGATGGCCTACTCTACATGTAGATGCTAGAGAAAATTGTCGTAGATGTGATATCTACCAAAGAATTGGAAGTTTGTGGCGACGAGATCAAATGCTGCCAATAACTCAAATAACTTTACAAGCATTTTAAAAATGGATATTATTTTGTGGGTCCTATCAACCCACTAGGAAAAAGAACAGGTGCATGATGCATTATCACTGCGATAGATTACTTGACTGGACTGGCTGAAGCAACGCCAGTAAAGGAATGTATTGCTGCGAATGCTGAAATTTTTTGTTCGACAATGTTGTGACTACATTTGGATTCCTGAATATTTTGATAAGTGATCAGGGAACCCATTTTTTCAATCAATTAATCGACAAATTAACTAAAGAATTCCATATTCAACACATGAAGAAACCACCATATCACCCACAAGCGAATGGTATTGTCGAGGCATTCAACGAGATCCTAGAGAACGCATTGATGAATATATGCAATGCTCAAAGAGATGATTGGGGTCATAATATCTCTACTATATTATGGGCATATTGCATGACCAATAAGAAGTTGACAAGATAAATTCCATTTCAAGAACTCTAGACTTAATCTCTATCCTTGGTAACCTCATCATCCTCATCCCTCCTTGGGACTATGGGAACCTATACCCTAGGCCCTCTATACCTTACCACTAGTTTATGGACAAAAAATTGTCATGCCAATGGAATACATTGTACCCAGCCTCCAGACAGTTGCATTAACAGAGATGAAAGATGTTGGTGCCGTCAAAGAAAGATTGTTGCAGCTTGTGTAGTTGGAGGAAGAATGATTTGTCATAGCCTATCATCAAAATGTCAAGAAGGAGTGACAAAAATCTTAGAATGACCAACATATTAAGAACAAGCAGTGTCACATTGGAGATCTTGTTCTCCTATACGATAGTAAGTTTTTGAAGCATATGGGAAAGCTTAAAACACATTGGCTGGGACTGTATATCGTCACTCGTATCAATGAAGGAGGACTAGTGCATTTGTAGAATCTAGATGGAACACATTTCAAAGGATTGGTGAATGGAAGTCGGTTAAAGACTTACCAGGATATCCACAATTTGGTTGACTGATAATTCAAGAAAAGAAAAGAGAAACGAGAAAAGAGAAAAGAAAACTAAAACGAAAAAAGAAAAATAAAAAAAGTCACATATTTATGAGTGTTTTTATTTTAAATTTATGAGTGTTGTGTCACAGACGATATGTCTATTGAGGAAAAAGAAAAGTTGTTGCATACTCTCTGTCTATCGCAAAAGAAAAATTGTTGGCATAGAATCTCTGCCTGTCGCAAGGAAAGAATTGTGTCATGGGCCATATGCCTGTTGCAAGAAGATAATTGTTGTCACACATTGATTTTTGGTCGCAAGTGCCAGTTGGCTAGAATTTAATTTGAGGATGTGGGAGATCTTAAGGGCATGCTCTTTGGTCACTTCCATCATTATTGCATAATAAATACCATTGAATTGACAGGCAAAGTGATGGTTTGATTATCGATTTCCTTGTAATATTAGAAAGATTGTTCAATGCGACAAAAATTGCTTCCACCTTTTCATTTATGGCATGATCATGTGAATTAATGACTGATTGAGTGGGTAAAAGTATATAATATTCACGCCTAAGTTTCATTCATTTATTACATCTGACTAAGTGCGCTGAGCTATTTACCTGCAAATGTAAGAGCCAAAGGCATTTTTCAAAGAGTATGGTCATTTCCATCTATAGTACAAGCACCTTTCAAGAATTAGGCTTCAAGACTCCTTCACCTATGCCCATTATGGAAGACACTATAGCATGTTTCCCATTGTCGCCTAGGGTTGCAAAAGAAGTTACACCATCACCACTAATCCCTGAAGTTGAGTTACAACCAGACCCACTTGACATGTCAAGAAATAAATGATCTGGTCTCTGCAAGAAGAAAACAACACCTCCACCAGTTGATGAAGAAACAGAGGATGGCCCTATCCATGCAGTTCCAATGGAATGTGAAAGAGGATTGGATAAGTCTGGAATACTGTCGTTGATGCACATGCCACATTTTGAACAATAATAGCCCACATACGTGTAATTAGTACTGGTTTAATTGTATATTTACACAGAGATCGAAATCACAAAATTATAGTTTTAATACATTTTATAAGATCAATATAGCCCATTGCAAAGTCACATCATAACAAAAAAATCAATTTTTGTAGCATTGAAACGAATTAATAAACTTTAGTAAAGAACTTATATTTGAATAAAAAGTAATTCTAAAAACATAAATCTCAAGCTAGGAGCCCATCCATATCTTGTTGCATACTCTTCTTTAGTTAAGAATTGAATGAGCTTTCAGTATTGACTTTATTAGATGCTCAAGTTTGTTGCACCATTTTACCTAGGTATGAATTTAGACATAAGTTAATTGTATTTGGGTCCACAAATGATCCATGAGAATGAAAGTTAAGCTTCATGTTATGGATGTTTTCGTAGTTGAGCATTGTACCATTAGAATCATGGAAGAAGCTACATCATAAGCGGAAACAACATTTAAACTTGATTTTAAATGCTTTAAAGTTTCATCGTGATTTAAATTTGATAAATAATGCTAATGGAATGTGTGGCAGATTCGCTTGGGATTTTGCCTTTGTTGTTGTCCCATTTAAACTTAATTTTAAATGTTTTAAAGTTTGCTCAAGCTCATTGCACAATCTTATCCAGGCATGAATTTAGACCCAAGTTAATTGTATTTGGGTCCAAAAATTATCCATGACAATGAAAGTTAAGCTTCATGTTATGGATGTTTTAGTAGTTGAGCATTGTACCATTAGAATCATGGAAGAAGCTACATCAAAAGGGTTGATAACATTTAAACTTATTTTTAAATGCTTTAAAGTTTCATTGTGATTTAAATTTGATGAATAATGCGAATGGAATGTGTGGATGGAATGTGTGGTAGATTCGCTTGGGATTTTGCCTTTGTTGTTGTCCCATTTAAACTTAATTTTAAATGTTTTAAATTTTCACTGTGATTTAAATTTTGATAAATAATGTTAATGGAATGTGTGGAAGACTTGCTTGGGATTCTTACTGCCTTTAGTGTTTCCTAAACATTAGTTCTCACCCATCTAAAAATATTTGTTGTTGCCTAAACATTAATTCTCAACCATCTAAACATTTGAACATAAAAATTTAAAAACCCTCCAATTACAAAGTTGCAAAATAATGGTCCATTTCATTATTAAAAAACCTAATACAAAATTAAATTTCTTTTACATGAAAAAAAATGGCCATGCCCTTCTATAGAAGGGTAAAATAAATCCTGAAGGGAATTGAACTTTGAAGGCTCTTTGAAGCCATGACATCGCTGACATATATGATACGGATTTTCATGATGCACCAAGCAGCGGCGAAAACTAACGGCTGAGTTGCAAAGTCTTAATGACTCACCTCCGCACATGAATAAAAGAAGAGAAGACCTGTAGCGCGCCTGGGATGACATCACACAGACTAAAACTCTAGTTTTGCGCACAAGCTTATTTAAAAAATCGGAGGCTTGTCAGTGAAGTACACGGTTTTCATTTTATGAAATTTAAATTTTAAATATGTGGAAGATTTTTATTGGATATTAGTATTCATTTGAGTATTTGTCAGAACTTTTTCAGAGAAGCTATCAGAAGACCTTGGCCTAGCTATGCTGCGCTTTGTTTTGAAGCAATACCTTCATGATTACCCTGATGCACGCTCCTAGCCCGCTCCAAGCACACTTTTCACCTCCATGTGTCAGCTCATGGACCATGAACCCATCATCCATGGCATCATGGAGCTAGGCGCCATGGAGCTCCAACACGGTGGCGACGGCACCTGCACCCTTCGGGCGAGTACCTTTCCAGCGACAACGGTGTACTGGAACTCTACAAGCATTACCTCTGACTCTGACTCTGGCCTTCGTGAGAATCCGCCGAGATCATCTATCCACGTCAGCTTGCCATTAATATATTTGCTTTCATCTTTAAACCCTTTTTACCCACTCACGGTCTTGGTTGATGCCAACTCTTCCTTAAAGTCAAATCTTACTTTCACAGTGGGGTATTGCTTTTAGAATGATTTCATCGACATGAATTTGAAAAGAGGTTCATTATTATTAATAACATTTGTTTTATCATTTAAAAACAAATTAATGTTTTCTTATAAAAAATTAGGATTTAATATTTAATATTATTTTTACTTATAAAATTTTAAATTTAAAAGTAATTACAAATTTTGTTGACATTATATCATACTTATTTCACTAATTTATAAAATCTAACATTTGTTTAATCATTTAAAAAGAAATTTAGTTTTTATAATAAAAAAATTTAGGATTTAATATTTAATATTACTTTTAATTATACAATTTAAAATTTAAAAATAATTACAAATTCTGTTGGATTTATATCATACTTATTTCACTAATTTACACAATCTAACATTGTTTTATCATTTAAACATTAATTTATTTTTAATAAAAAAATTAAGATTTAATATTTAATATTATATTTACTTTTACAATTTAAAATAATAAAACAAATTTATTTTCTATTAAAAAATTAAGATTTAATATTTAATAATTTTATTTATACAATTTATAATTTAAAGTAATTACAAATTGTGTTGGCTTTACACAATACTTATTTCACTATTTTACAAAATTTATAACATTTGTTAAGTTATAACTTTTAATTGTTAAATCCAAGATTGTCGACAAAATGTAATTTTTATGGATAGCTTGATTTGGTGAGATCAACGGTCCATGTTCAGTTTTACTTTAGTATAGAGATGTCAGGGTGTACTTGATCTGTTTATGGTCGTTTGTACCAATTTCCATCCATGGAAGGTTGATTTGGTTGGAACGGAGCGAGGAGTATATTTATTTTTTATGCATGGCGATTCGATTGATTGCTAGGATTACCTTTCTAACATCTTCGTGATATGCACTTGTTGATGAAATTGTCATTGATGCCAACATGGACTTGCAATGGCCCCACGAGATGTCATTGATGCCACCAAGTCCCACCTGCAGTGCCTTGATCTCTTACAGAGTCGGTTTGTGCCTTGAAGCACCTTATACCTAGTTGACAAGGTTCCTGTACCCACAAGCTTGAATCTTGAAGCCACCACCTTACTGAAGATGTTGAAGACCCTGCTGATGATGCTGAAGACCCTGGAGATGGTCCTGAAGCCTTGATGGTCGTTGGAGAAGCCCTATATAGGTGGAAGAAGCATTAATGACCCATTCTGCGGTCATTCATGCTATGATGATGTCATGGGTCACTGGGAGAAGGTCTGGCAAACCCACATGTGATGTCTTGATGCATCTTGACCATAGAGGTCCCTGTGCATGGCTAAGATGGTTGAAGAATCCCATGAAGTGCCCTCACTTGGTGATTTGATGGTCCCTGCATTCTTGAAGGTTCATGGGGTCTTAGAACCCTTGGAGATGGTTCTAGGGTATGAGGAAGTCTTTGCACCCACTTATATGGTGGCATGATGGCACTTCGATGAAGCCATGACAAGAAGGACATGACCATGTAGAACATAGCACTCGGACACTTGCTTGCATGTTATGGGACACTTGCTTGTTCTTGATGATGACCAAGCCCACCTTGAAGATGATACCAACTTATTTGAAGAAGCCTCAAGAAGTAAGGTAGGGTCGGCCCTAAATAAGCTAATGTGTTAAACGCTGGAAGAAAAAAAGAGACAGGTCGGCTCAAGCAAATATGTCAAGTCGGCTCAGTTAAATAAGATATTTAAAATTAAAATATTCTTTATAGCAGGTCGGCCCCAACAAAAAATGCTGTGAAAATTAATATAAATAAGCCATCACGATTTCCTCTTGAATGTGAGTTCATGGGAAATTTTTTTGAGCTCTGAGATTTTTTTTTTCGCTGGCTGAGGAAATTTACGTGGGAGTAGCTCACTAGACTGAGGAAGCTCGTTGTTATGGGGTTTTAATGTTTGCATACAAATCGTTTGGGTTGTATCTCTTTGTTGTAACTTCAAATGTTCGATGATTGTTGAACAAATGGGAAATGATCTATATAAATTCATGATCATTTTCGTTGGGCAATATTGAAGAAGGTGACAGGGTTGTTTTTTCTCTAAAATTCAGTCATTTACATGTGTGCTTCAGTGGAGAATAAAGGGGCAGAGGAGTTGAAGTAAAGTTCAGAGGAATGGGATTCACAATAATGTGGTACACCAAGAAGATTCTCTAAAATCACACAACCATACTCCTTCACAATGAGCTCGCAAGGGGTGCGATGAATGTATGCACTGGAAGAACCAATCACTTCTACCTCTGTCTATGATTTGAACCCAATACAATAGAGAAAGAGATATGAAAAAAAAACAGATCTCTATGAAATCAAGGTTAGACTGTGATCAAGTAAAAGATGAGGATGGAGTTTTGAATTATGAATAGAACAATAAATGATAAGAAGTTGATATTGAAGTGACACGAGCTCATGGACTTAAGAATATTTGAAATAATGACTTATAGTTTAGCAAAGTTCAAGGTCTATTTACTTGATTTATTGTAGGGATTTTGACTGACAGAGGTTCTGGTTTATAGAAGACATAGTTGCATAAATAACTAGAATCCTGAGTAAGTGTTGAATGGAGAAAAAATGGTCATATGAATGAAGGGTTTATAAAAAGAGGCTGACAGAGGGCTTAAGGCTGAATCTTGACTGGGAAAACGAGGCTATTTCAAAGGCAAAAGTCTTTTGCAAGAAGTTCTAGAGGTGTACAATTCTATGTTCATGAAAGTTGCTCACATGCTTGGAGATCAGTTGGCTCTAGCTTCGATTGTTAAAAACTAGCCTCTGATTTAGGAATCCTAAAGCTTTTGTTGCTGAAGTTCATAGAGCACAGGTCCTCTTTTTACCATGTGCTATCTACAATTGGACTCCACCTGAAGGTGTAGGGCAAATTCATGGCATGCCTAAGGATGTCAAGCAATCACAGGTTTGATGTCATCTACAGCAGCAGAACACAAACCTTTTGGGTCTTGATTCATGGAAGATGAATTAGATTAACAAGGCAGCCTTCCGAACTTTTCAACAGTTAAAAGATATAATTTTTTTTTGCTTGGGGTTTATCATAGCCCATGAAACAATCTGAGTTTTGATGCAGTAGTATACCGAGGATTGTCTCAGTGATGACCAAAGAAACACGGTGGTTTTGCAGCAGTGCAGTGAAGCCCTAATCTTTAACAGTTCAAGCATTTTCAACAGCAGACCCGAATTATTTCTCAGAGCAGCAGAGCAGCAGCAGTATGATGATGATGATGTACAAGGTATGAACAATAAACAGTTTGAAGGTATGTATTCTATTCTACAAATGGTGATAATACCCTAGACCTATTGATGATGATGATATATACCTTACACATACACAGTCAAGCCTGAAAGTGATGATTGATGTACTGCTTGATGATACAGTAAGATGATGATAATGATGTACACAGTAAAAGTGTATGTATGTACAAGTATGAACAATAGTATATGTATGTATGTATATTGAAGTGTACATGTGTGGAAGTGTACAAGTATTGTACTGTATTGAAAAATGTATAACATGGGATGTATACAGTAGGGTATGAACAGTATGAGTGATATGTAGTAAATGTAAGTGACATGCAGTAAGGAATATACAGTGGTATCTACTATGATCTATGATGCATGCATGATGTATTCTAACACTCCTTGATAACGATGATGATACACTCTACGATGATGATGATGCTTTGCTGATTAGTACTGCAGCAGTAAAGAATGATGAGCAGAGATGAGGATGTGCAGCAGAAATTGACCAGTAGTTTGATAAGAAGATCCCAGAGAATGATCTGCAGAGATACATAAACAGTGTATAGCAGAGAAATGATATATCAGTATACAGTGATGCTTTGGCAATGGTTAGAGTAGATCCTTGTGAGCACATACTTGAACAACAAGTTTGACATGTTGATGATAAGGACAAGTTGATGACAATGAGCGAAAAAACTGATTGATGATTAGCAATGTTTGATTGAGTTGGAAAGTGGATTGAGGTGTTGACAAGCAGACCTATGACATACATCGTTGAAGAGCAGAGATTGATAATCAGTGATAGGAGTTGTATGATGACTTGATAGTGAGAATCATTGATGATGAGCAGATGAGCATGGGCAGAGATAGCTAGCAGCAGATTGAAGAGACAAGTAATGTTGATGTGATTGATGAGATGACGTAACAGTAAGCTTCAATTTGGAAAACAAGCTTGTCTTGTTTTGGAGGTTAGGATACCTCAAACCCTTTTTAGCAGGGTCTAAGAAAACCAAGCAGGGTCCTGGATGCAGAGTAGGTGCGCTTCATATCAGTAGGTGCTGATTTTACCTAACGGTTGTAGCCGGGCCAAAACTAATATAAAAAGATTACAAAATTATATGGTGTTGTGTTCTTTTGTGTTATGGTTCTTGATGAATGATTAAGTTTATGAAATGATTATGAGATTGGTAGAATAATGGAATGATGAATTGGTAGTTAATTATGACAAGTTAAGAAAAGCTGTAAAATTGACTTTACACTGATTCACCCCCCCCCCTCTCAGTGTCTAACAATTGGTATCAGAGTCGGCCTTCGTAACAAGCCTAGCAAGCTTAAAGGAGATCCTTAGACACAATGGAGGAAAAGAAAGAGTCATCAAGCAATGGCGTGCCTATACTTGATATTACAGATTATTTCAGTTGGAGAAGCAAAATGAAGGCTTATCTGAAGAAGTTTGGTATTTGGGAAATTGTCATCAATCCACCCGCTCCATCAAACAAGAAAGGAAAACCAGCTGCATAGAAGGAAGTGAAGAAGGACACCACTACAGCCTTGAAGTTCCTCATGGATGGACTTCCCAGCTCAGTGAAGAAAAGTGTAGGAGAGTACACTTCAGCAAAAGACCTATGGTTCAAGCTGGAGAGTGAGTATTAGAAGGAAAGACCAGAACCCGAAAAGATAGATCAGAAATCAGAAGACAAGCCCCCAAAAGAGCTAAATCAAGAAGAAGACAAACAAGAAGAGGACTCTAGTAAAGGTATGGACTCTTGTGATTATAATGATAGCTTGTGTGATGAAATTGAGAAGGTTCTTGCAGAAGATGATGAAGGGCTATCAAAGACTGCACATGAGATACATCTCACGTTGCTAAATATTGATCTCAGAGCCAATTGGTTCCTAAACACAGTGAATTTGAACTAGAGTGATTTCACGAAGTTCAAAAATAAAATATTGGACTCCTTGAATGAATATCAGAAGAAGACCATGTCAATGAAAGTGTTGCTTGTAAAGCTCAAAGACAAGGACAAAGAGTTGCAAGATCAAATGAAAGACAAGGATGCTGAAGTTGAACAATTAAAGACTGAATTGATCAGTCAAAAGGAAGAATCAGAAAATCCTGCTCAAGAGCTTGAAGAAACTAGAGAGGTCAATCATGATCTGAAGACTCAGCTGGAGGAAGCCAAGAGGACAGAAGAAATCTTGAAGAGTCAGCTAGAAGAAAAGGAGGAGATAGTCCAGAAGCTGGAATTGGAGATAGTTGGTCTCAGGAAGATAGGTAAGAAGAACGAAGCCTTGGTCAAGCTCTAGGACAGTTCAATTGTCCTAGATAAGATCTTAGATTGCCAAAGATCTTCACTCGACAAAACTGGTCTTGGTTACAAGAAGAGCAAAGAAAAATCTGAAGATGACACTTGGTCTCTGAAGACTCCAAAAGCAGGCCCATCAACATCCAAAGCTGCTCCCCATGCATCTGCACATGACAACAAGGACTTTGGAAGTTCAAAGATGAAACAAGAAGTTAGGTCTATTCCTCAAAGTAACTTCATTAAAGAAACAACTCCAAGACCTAGGTATGAAAGTGGCTTCAATGGTTATTGTTATTTTTGTTCTAACTTTGGTCATAAGGCTATGGATTGTAGATTCTATGGAAGAAGAAGGGCTGGAAGCCCCAATGAATCAGTTAGATGTTGGACATGCAATCAAGTCGGACATGTTGCTGCCACATGTCACACATTGAGGTGCTACACCTGTAGTGGGTTTGGACACAAAGCCCATGAATGTGCCAGTCAAAGAAGTCAACCAAGAAGGAGTACTCCATACATATCAGCAAGAAGATTTGAAGATCAGAAGACAAATGCCTACAGTCAGGGATACGCTCAGGCATGGAGAAATGAAGCAGATCAAAGAAGTGTTGGAAGTTCCAATAGCTCAGTCAGGTGCTGGTCATGCAACAATGTTGGTCACATTGTTGCACATTGTTGTACGATGAGGTGTTATAGCTGCAGTGGCCTTGGGCACAAAGCTCAAGATTGTTGGAGTACACGAAAACAATCCTTGAGAAGTCACCTAGATAACTCATCAAGGAAAGCCAGTACAAATGAAGGAACAAATGCTCAAAGGACGGATGCCAAGAAGCATGTATGGATGAGGAAGACTGAGTAGTTGCAGATAGGAGAGGTTGATCAGAGCAGGGAGGATGGATGCCATACAACAAGCCACGTGTAAGGTCTCTTAAAGACCTTAACACACCTTGAGTTCATGAGGCTGGAGAATGAAATCAAAGGAGAAAGGATGGTTACTCCAGGTATACAGACAGGTCCTAGGATCGTGCATATTGACAGGGGGAGCAGTTAGCAGTGATCAGAGATTTTAGACACAGGTAAGTGGACACCCTTTGCCATTGATGCCAAAGGGGGAGAAATGAAAACAAAGGGAGAGATGAAGACAAAAGGGGAGCATGCTCATAGGGGGAGCATGAGTTGTTGTCATCAATAACAAAGGGGGATATTGTTGATTAAATTGTCATTGATGCCAACATGGACTTGCAGTGGCCCCACGGGATGTCATTGATGCCACCAAGTCCCACCTGCAATGCCTTGATCTCTTACAGAGTCGGTTTGTGCCTTGAAGCACCTTGTACCTAGTTGACAAGGTTCATGTACCCACAAGCTTGAATCTTGAAGCCACCACCTTGATGAAGATGTTGAAGACCTTGCTGATGATGCTAAAGATCCTGGAGATGGTCCTAAAGCCTTGATGGTCATTGGAGAAGCCCTAGATGGGTGGAAGAAGCATTAAGGACCCATTCTGTGGTCATTCATGTTATGATGATGTCATGGGTCCCCAAGAGAAGGTCTGGCAAACCCACATGTGATGTCCTGATGCATCTTGACCATAGAGGTCCCTGTGCATGGCTAAGGTGGTTGAAGAAGCCCATGAAGCGCCCTCGCTTGCTGATTTGATGGTCCCTACATTCTTGAAGGTTCATGGGGTCTTAGAACACTTGGAGATGGTTCTAGGGTATGAGGAAGTCTTTGCACCCACTTATATGGTGGCATGATGGCACTTCGATGAAGCCATGACAAGAAGGACATGACCATGTAGAACATAGCACTCGGACACTTGCTTGCATGTTATTGGACACTTGCTTGTTCTTGATGATGACCAAGCCCACCTTGAAGATGATACCAACTTATTTGAAGAAGCCTCAAGAAGTAAGGTAGGGCCGGCCCTAAATAACCTAATGTGTTAAACGCTGGAAGAAAACAAGAGACAGGTCGGCTCAAGCAAGTATGTCAAGTCGGCTCAGTTAAATAAGATATTTAAAATTAAAATATTCTTTATAGCAGGTCGGCCCCAACAAAAAATGATGTGAAAATTAATATAAATAAGCCCTCACAATTTCCTCTTGAATGTGAGTTCGTGGGAAATTTTTTTGAGCTCTGAGATTTTTTTTTTCGCTGGCTAAGGAAATTTACGTGGGAGCAGCTCGCTAAACTGAGGAAGCTCGTTGTTATGGGGTTTTAATGTTTGCATACAAATCGTTTGGGTTGTATCTCGTTGTTGTAAATTCAAATGTTCGATGATTGTTGAACAGATGGGAAATGATCTATATAAATTCATGATCATTTTCGTTGGGCAATATTGAAGAAGGTGACAGGGCTATTTTTTCTCTAAAATTCAGTCATTTACATGTGTGCTTCAGTGGATAATAAAGGGGTAGAGGAGTTGAAGTAAATTTTAGAGGAATGGGATTCACAATAATGTGGTACACCAAGAAGATGCTCTAAAATCACATAACCATACTCCTTCACGATGAGCTCGCAAGGGGTGCGATGAATGTATGCACTGGAAGAACCAATCACTTCTACCTCTATCTATGATTTGAACCCAATACAATAGAGAAAGAGATATGAAGAAAAAACAGATCTCTATGAAATCAAGGTTAGACTGCGATCAAGTAAAAGATGAGGATGGAGTTTTGAATTATGAATAGAACAATAAATGATAAGAAGTCGATATTGAAGTGACACGAGCTCATGGACTTGAGAATATTTGAAATAATGACTTATAGCTGAGCAATGTTCAAGGTCTGTTTACTTGATTTATTGTAGGGATTTTGACTGACAGAGGTTCTGGTTTATAGAAGACATAGTTGCATAAATAACTAGAATCTTGAGTAAGTGTTGAATGGAGAAAAAATGGTCATATGAATGAAGGGTTTATAAAAAGAGGTTGACAGAGGGCTTAAGGATGAATCTTTACTGGGAAAACGAGGCTATTTCAAAGGCAAAAGTATTTTTGGAAGACGTTATGGAGGTGTACAAGTCTATGTTCATGAAAGCTGCTCACATGCTTGGAGATCAGTTGGCTCTAGCTTGGATTGTTAAAAACCAGCCTCTGATTTAGGAATCCTAAAGCTTTTGTTGCTGAAGTTCATAGAGCACATGTCCTCTTTTTAGCATGTGCTATCTACAATTGGACTCCGCCTGAAGGTGTAGGGAAATTTCATGGCATGCTTGAGGATGTCAAGTAGTCACAGGTTTGATGTCATCTACAACAACAGAACACAAACCTTTTGGGTCTTGATTCATGGAAGATGAATTAGATTAACAAGGCAGCCTTCCGAACTTTTCAACAGTTAAAAGATATAATTTTTGTTTGCTTGGGGTTTATCACAGCCCATGAAACAGTCTGAGTTTTGATGCAGCAGTATACTGAGGATTGTCTCGATGATTACCAAAGAAACACGATGGTTTTGTAGCAGTGGAGTGAAGCCCTAACCTCTAACAGTTCAAGCATTTGCAACAACAGACCCAAATTATTTCTCAGAGGAGCAGAGTAGCAGCAGTATGATGATGATTGTCACATACCCCAATTTTGTAAAATTATGAAAATTGTTTTATTTTATTTCTGAGACATTATGTTAAAATTAATCCTAAGTAGGGATTGATGACTCATCAGAGTCGACAGTTATGGAGTGTAATTCAGAATATTTTATTAATAATAAATAAATTATGGAGACAACAGCATGGGAGAGCTGTTAAAATAGGTTACTGGTCAAACTGGTGGCTGGAACTAGGTGGAAAGGCAAAAGACAAGTGGCAGCATCCTCAAACACTTCCTAAGTTGCAGGTGGCAACTTCGCTATATTTGGGGTCATGATTCCCCAAGAAAGTGGAATCTGAGCAAGTGGCTCATTAAATGACAGTTAACCCAACTAAGACCTAGGAAATATTTAAAAGTACTCAATGAAGAGAGCTGAGGCTGCTCAGATTTTATTCCAGAGAGAATTCATTCAGGTGAATGTTATTCAGGAATTTCATTGAGGAAAGAGGGAAAAACAGTAAGGAAGTGTTTTGAGTGATTGCTGCAGTAACTTGACTCTTATTTACAGCTATTTGGGCTGAGAGAACTGACTGATAGTTCTGAGTTAATACTGAGTTGAAGACTGGTATCTGATTTTCTGCACCTAGTTCCAGACAGGGAGACCAGAGCAAGCTCGGGGGTCCTGAGAAGTCGCTGTCTGAGCACTCTCTAGGAATTGGTAGGGAGGAACGGCCTCCCATTGCTGTTGTTGTCCACAGCTTGAACAGGTTCTTTCATTCATTCCTTTACGTTTTCTGAGTATAAATGGATGAATGTTATGATTATTTACATGTCTGAGTAATTAGTTAGTTCAATAAATTTAGTATCTTAGGATAACAGTAGTTAAACCTGTTAGTATTCACTGTGTTTTTCCACATCTGGTATCACCAGACCGTACTCTAGCACAGTGTCTCAGTGTTGAGAAGTAGTATTCTTCCGAACTGAGTTCCCTAGTTTACTTGCAGCTATTACAAATGGCTTTCTGTTTAATTCATTAGCTATCTTTCTACAGCTTTAAACTATTCTAGTACTGTAACTTTGTTTTCTAGAAATACTAGCAGTAAAAGAAAATGAAAAGATAGTCCAAGTATCCTTGCAATTTAAGTTATGGTTGTTTTCTTTTATTTTTAAAAAGGATTTAGTTTTATAGAGTTAAAATGAAAACATTACTGACAGAAGGACATAAGCATGTATCTGTTACTTAACTAATTGATGCTACAAGTTAAATTCTATTAGTAACAGTCTGCATTATAGCAGAGAATGCATTTACCTAAAATTTATGTATACTCATTTATGCAGCTAGGTTAAGTATATTTTTATAACTATTATTCTATTTGTAAAATCTGGTAAATGAATGCTACTTTATATGCAGGTATTTATATAGATACGTATATAAAATTATACTTTATTATTGATTTAGTATTGATTTAGTATTATAAAGAAATTTTCAAATTTTATAACTAAATAAAGAATCCAGATCAAATAATGGGTAAAGTAATATTAAAACAACAATTATAGTAACTTCAAGAAGAAATAGTATTGTATTATAGTACCTATAATATCGCAATATGTTATATAGTATAACATTAACATACAAGTAGTATATTAATATATAAATAAAGACTTGTTTATTTATACATAGAATGTAATTAAATGAAAGAAAAATATTTATGAACTAGTCTTTCAATGTAATTTGTACAATAAATAAACATTATTAAAAGACATTGATAATAATAAAAAAATTACAAAAGAGTAACATTATATTACTGAATATTAAAATATAAAAGCAATATTGTTTACAAACTACAGAACAGGGTTAAACCCTAGATTTATATTTATTGCAACTAAGTAATAAATAAATAAAAATGGACATTATTCACTACAGCCGCATTATAAAAACAATATTATAAGGCTGTACTGAGCCTTAAGGCTATCAATATAATTGTACAGATCTAAAACAAGTCATGATATATTAAATAAATCAAGGGTATATCTGTATCGAAAAGAAAAGGCATGAGTACAGGACGCTCGACAATCGAGCTTAAGTACATAAACCTAAACAGTAACCTAACAAGACAAATGTCTCTTCATTCTAAATCTTATTTAATAAGAATAACTAACAACATTTACAGCTGGGTTATTAAATGAATCACAGTAAGCATTCTTTGTTTTTATCTTGTCAATACTGCATTAAGTAAATACAAGAAAAAAAAACCAGTTTTCAAATTATGGTAGAACGGAGGGTTAAAACCCTACCTTGGCAAGTAATCACAAAAGAACTGAAAAATCTATTCGTTTATTAACCCATAGCTGTAAACGCAAGGCTCGCGGCCTGTAGAAACTTTTAATATAGTAAACACAAGGCTCACGGCCTGTAAAAATTTTATTACAGTAAATGCAAGGCCCACGGCCTGTAAAGCTCAAAAACACAGTAAGTGCAAGGCTTACAGTGTGTTAAGTATCAAAAGCCAAACATTAATTACAAGTAGTGTTTTACATTCACGGCCGTAGCCGGAGGGCTCTCTTAAGAGCTAGGGTTTTTACCCTTTGGACTAAAAACTGTAAAAAAAACAAATAACCCAACATCCATGGAAGTCAACCAAAGCTGCATCAACTAAACCAGTGAAATCTTTTAAGGTTGCAGACAAAGATGATAAGCCGTGGAAGGACCAAGGCTTACCATGGACATGGAGCCGTAATCCTTGCTCTATCGCAAACGAAGAGGAGTAGCAGGTTCACCTGCAAAGGAAACGATTACATATATTTGTTAGCAGCAGTTTTAATTATAAAAGAATTAAAAACACTTGTAGAAATTGATGTACATTAATTAAAAATGATGTAGTGACTTTTACCTGTTGATAACTTCAATGCTTTGCCTCGGCCAGTTCGAACAAGCAGTTTGCCAATCGGTGGCAACCAGAATAGGTTAAAATCGCTCAACGGCATTAAGAAGACCCCAGCGAATCGATAGAGAGAACAAACCCTACAACCGCAACACTCTCTCTATCTTTTAACACTCAACAGATGATTTGCACCAGTCATGCTTAAACTGGAAAGATAACTCTCATACGGAAGGGAGAACAATAGAACAGCTATCAATCTGAAGGAAACCATGCAATGGCGACTCTACAAAGACAAGCAGCAGGTTATATGTAAACTAATCACCCTCGCAATGCCTTAAACGAGCTCATGAGGAGCTGAAGCACTAGGGGAAGCGATGGCGGTTTTTACAACGCAGCATGGTTCAAAGGGTTTACAGAGCGGCCAAGGGCCGAGGCCGAAAGGAAATGAAGAGTTAGGGTTCAGTCAACCCTATTATAGCGCCAAAGTAAGGCTGTCATGCAGCCACGTAATGCCTTTAATCATTGGGATAATTTGGCTATCACTCCAAAGTTCTCGATGGGTGATTACATAACAAGTAAATCATCATTGGAAGGTTCCAAAGGAGGTTTTAAAACCATAGTGCAACCTGCATGTATTTGTCAACCACGTACTTTAGTCCCATGTCAATATATTGCATGCTACGTATGGTTATTTCTTAGCACAATGTATATACATAGTGTATAATATATATACTGTTTATTATATTTCATGCTATTCTTACTTACACATTGGCATGTTATAAGTTGTTTATACTTAAGTCCAAGGGATATAGTTAAAGCATATATATATATAACTTATTCCCTAGCATCGTGCACTCACGCATAAAGGTATGTCATGTGTCAAAAGAACTATAAAATAATGGGTTATGGTATTAAGGTAGTTGTTATAATCTTGTTTGTGCATATAGTTATTTTATAACCTCATGCATGTAAATATAGAGGTTGTTTACATGTTCAAGAGTTATAAAGAGTAAACTATGGTTATAGTTAGGTTGTTGTAACCATAACTACCTTGCCAATTATTTGTTTTTAATATTTTAAAAAGGGAAGTAATAAACCTAACTACTCTATGAGGTATATACCATTGATGGTTTTCTACTAAGATATTCATCATTTAAATTGGGTTGTCCTAGTTCATAAAGTGAATATTTTATAGTTAAAGATATCTCATCTTTGTTATGGTTATCACATTCTGTGATGACGAATAGACTTAGTCTTTCTACAGACTCAAAATCTTATAAGAGACTCCATAAGTAAGGTAGAATAGAACTGGATTATTCTTGCTATCTTCCTAATGGTTATTCTAGTCTGGATACATTATGAAAGAATTAATGATAATGAGTTTAGGATTGATTTTTAATAGCTTTGATTTTCCAACCTAATGATACTTCTGGAATAAGTTAGCCTTCTAAAAGGATTATAGACTTTTAAACTATAAGTGGAATACTTGTTTCAGATCATAGATCTTAGATGCATCAGTAAGAAAATTTATGGATTGATTTTAATAATAGTCCTTATCAATTGAAAAACTCAATAGTATGCAAGCTAAGCATAGAATGTTATCAGTATCACTTTGACTAAAAGAAATAAAAACCTGTGAGGTTGTGATTCTTTTTACCTTGGTAAGCTGTTAGGTAAAGGAATAATGTATAAGTTCTTATACTGATCTTCAGGATAACATTTAAGGTTTTCACACTTGTAAATCTACTAAACCTCATGACCTGCATGGTATAGTCTTTTACTGTTTGTATGTGAAGAATGTATTTCTTTTAGTATTAAATTCCAAAGGAAATTATAGCAGAAATAACAAGATATTACCTTGAGAAGTATAACATTTCTGTCTAGCATGTATAAACTTTTACTAAGAAAATCATATGCAGAAATATGAACTGTAACTTCAAAGACTTGTTAGCATCGAACCATACTTCTTACCTGTATATCTGTAATAGAAGAAAACGGCTGCGTTAGCTCGAAAGCTAAGTAAGCCCAGCCCTTACGACAAACCACCTTATGTCGCAAAACAGAAAATTAATCAGTAGCTAAAAAGAGAAATGCTTTTCAAAGAATAGAGTATTTAAATAACTATTCAGTTACATTTTAAATAGCATAAACTAATCAACCAGTTAACAACTGCTTTTGATGTGATTATATGTTATTTTAAAAGTTTTAAATTTTTCGAAATTTTGGGGTTTTGACAATGATGATGTACAAGGTATGAACAATAAACAGTTTGAAGGTATGTATGCTATTCTACAAATGGTGATAATACCCTAGACCTATTGATGATGATGATGTATACCTTACACATACACAGTCAAGCCTGAAAGTGATGATTGATGTACTGCTTGATGATACAGTAAGATGATGATAATGATGTACACAGTAAAAGTGTATGTATGTACAAGTATGAACAGTAGTATATGTATGTATGTACGTTGAAATGTACATGTGTGGAAGTGTACAAGTATTGTACTGTATTGAAAAATGTATAACATGGGATGTATACAGTAGGGTATGAACATTATGAGTGATATACAGTAAATGTAAGTGACATGCAGTAAGGAATATACAGTGGTATCTACTATGATCTATGATGCATGCATGATGCATTCTAATACTCCTTGATGACGATGATGATCCACTCTATGATGATGATGATGCTTTGTTGATTAGTATTGTAGCAGTAAAGAATGATGAGCAGAGATGAGGATGTGCAGCAAAAATTGACTAGTAGTTTGATAAGAAGATCCCAAAGAATGACCAACAGAGATACATAAGCAGTGTATAGCAGAGAAACGATATATCAGTAGACAGTGATGCTTTGGCAATGGTTAGAGCGGATCCTTGTGAGCACATACTTGAACAACAAGTTTGACAGGTTGATGATAAGGACAAGTTGATGACAATGAGTAGCATAACTAATTGATGATTAGCTGCATTTGATTGAGTTGGAAAGTGGATTGAGGTGTTGACAAGCAGACCTATGACCTACATCGTTGAAGAGCAGAGATTGATAATCAGTGATAGGAGCTGTATGATGACTTGAAAGTGAGAAGCATTGATGATGAGCAGATGAGCATGGGAAGAGATAGCTAGCAGCAGATTGAAGAGACAAGTAATGTTGATGTGATTGATGAGATGACGTAACAGTAAGCTTCAATTTGGAAAACAAGCTTGTCTTTTTTTTGAGGTTAGGATACCTCAAACCCTTCTTAGTAGGGTCTAAGAAAACTAGGTAGGGTCCTGGATGCAGAGTAGGTTCTCTTCATATCAGTAGGTGTTGATTTTACCTAACGGTTGTAGCCGGACCAAAACTAATATAAAAAGATTACAAAATTATATGGTGTTGTGTTCTTTTGTGTTATGGTTCTTGATGAATGATGAAGTTTATGAAATGATTATGAGATTGGTAGAATAATGGAATGATGAATTGGTAGTTAATTCTGACAAGTTAAGAAAAGCTGTAAAATTGGCTTTACACTGATTCACCCCCCCCCCCTCTCAGTGTCTAACAGCACTGACTTTAGATATGATTTCTCCATTATTGAGGACGAGACAGATTGAACTGTTTTGACTGCCAGGTGGATGGGGGACTGCTGTAACTTGATCATCGCCGTAGATTTTTTATTGATATTAACTGTGCTTCTCTGCGATGTCCCTTCGGGAAATAGAGACGTTGGCCCGAACTCCACCAAAAGGGCATCGTGTCATTACTCAGTGTTGGGCGGTGGCATCAAAACCAACTGATTTCGGTCGGACCTCATTTTTGCCTATGATTGATGTTGTGGATGCTATGGTGTTTTCTCCGGATTTTTGTTCTGTTCCTGTGCTGAACCCCTGTTTGGCGAAGACGCGAATGGTGGAGGTTCCGTTCATGTGCAGCGATATGGGTTCGAAGGTTTCTGATGATGATAGTTCATGGCAGCTTTCTTTATCGTATTGTGCTACATTCTCGGTTATGTTACCACTGAAATTGGCCCGATATCCATTATTTGTTTGACGGGTTTGCAATCGGTCTCAGGTGGAGGAAGTAAATTCTTATGAATAGGGCCAGTCCTCATTGCAGTTTGTGAGCAATGATGTGGGAGTTATGGCGTTTTCTTCGAAGGATCATTCTGTTCCTATGCCGAATCCCAGTTTGGAGAAGATACAAATAGTTGATTCAGTGGATGATTCACTGTGTAGCAATTTGGGGTAGAAGGGTTCTACTGGAGACTGTCCAGTTTTGTTCTCTACAAAGATGGACGCTGATGTTTCGGTTATGCCTCAATAGGTATTTCAACCTGATTTTTCTTCTGTTGTTAATGAGCTGATAGCTATGTTTGTTGGTCGGGAGGGTTTTGATGAAGAAACACCTTTGATCTCTCGTTCTGAGATTTCGCATTTGGCTGTGGGAAGTCCTTTGGGTTTGGAGTCGAGCTTAGGGTTTGTTTGTGATGCTCCAGATTTGGAGGATTTGGGTCATGATATTAGTCTTGAGAAGGGTTTTTTTTCTGAGGAACAGAGCGAGAGTTTGGAGTCCAAGAAGTTTTTCGCTGGGTCCTCCTTTGATGGTTTTGACGGGGGTCGAGGTGTACCTGCTCATATGGAAGCCTGTGTGCATAGTCCTTTGATGGGTCTGGAATCATTGCACTTACCATCTGTCCATAAGCGTAAAAAAAAACCTGTGCGCAAAGTGGAAATCCTGCTCTTTGTGGTTGGCGAGGATATTTCCTTGAATGATATAGTGCTTACCAATGCATTGACGTTGGTAGGAAGATTTGGAGGTCGTAGAGTCTCTCCTAATGGGGTAAAGAATTGGGTTCTTAGCACATGGAAGAATATCACATGTCTGGACATTTTTGTTCTACCTGGGGGATGGCTAGCTTTCAAATTCAATTGCGAGGCAGATGCTGCTCGTATTCTGGTAGGGGTTTGGAAATGGAACTTTTTCTGGGTTGATGCCCAAACGTTGGACTCCACTTTTTGATTCGCGGCATGAGAGGTATGACTCGATGTCAATTTGGGTAAAACTTCCTAATTTACCTTTTGAGTTCTGGTGTTTGGAATTTTTCAAACTCATTGGTAATACCCTAGGGACTTTCATGGAAGCTGATTTATCCTTTATAGAGTCTGGGGTTTGCTGTCTGGGGAGAGTTTTGGTTTTATTGGACCTTCGAAATGGACTAGCATCTGATATTGATATAAAGCATGGGGATACTATTTTTAATCAATATTTGGATTATGTAGGTATACCTTTCAAATGTAACAGATGTCACAATTATGGTCATTTGGTTTCTCATTGTCATTTATCTTTGCAAAAGAATTATCGTGATGAGATTAAACCAAAATCTTTGTGGAGAGTTAAAAAACCTGTGGTTTCTATTAACTTTGATGAGGTGGGGATTGATTCTATGAGACCTAGGGATGAGGGTTTGGATATGGATAATACATCTTGTATTTCAAATCTTAAATCTCTTAGTTTACGTTATCAAGGTGCGACTGTTGGTAATTCTGATGAGGGTTTCATATATGTTTCTCCTTTAAGAATTCTGAGTTTCATTTCTCCTTTTAAACAATCTTTCAGTGGAACCAGTTATTTTCTTAGATCATGTACTAAATTTAATGGGAATTATCCTATTTCATTTGGTTTTGGAGTGGGCAGAGGGGTTTTGGGTTTCAGCTCTGCTGGTCCACTATTGAAGGAGAGTGAATAGTTTAAGGTTAATGGGGCACTTAGAGCAGTGTTGACCCCTGCATTGGTTACATTATGATCTTGATGACCCTTAATTGTCGTGGTTTGGCTAGTAAACCAAAAAAACTAACGGTTTGTACACTTGTTGAAGATCAACATATCGATGTTTAATTTTTACAAGAATCTATAGGTAATGGAAACATGTTTGTGTTTGAATTGGAATCTATGCTAAGGGGATGGAATTTTCTTTCCTTGGATGCTCGAGGTAAATCTGGAGGTCTCCTGTTAGGTTGGAGATCCAGATTTTTTCACCTTCAGGATGCTTGGGGTGTGGGATTAGGACTTTGTGCATCTTTGTTCTCTATTGAACTTAATATGGATGTTTATCTTGCCAACATCTATGGTACTTACATTGACAGAGAAGCCTTCTGGAATAATCTTTTGGATTTAGATTGTCTTAAATGTGAAAAATTAATCCTAGGAGGGGATTTGAATTTTTCCATGGGATTGTCTGAGATATGGGGCTTTAGAGCTATATTGGATCCCCTTTCTGATTATTTTACAAAATCTTTAGAGAACTATGGTCTTGTGGACATCGTACCTTCTGTTATGATTCCCACATGGACTAATAGAAGAGTTGGGGCTGAAAATATTAGTAAAAGACTTGATAGGTTTCTTATATCAGTTGATATGCTAGATTTTGAATTTTTTTACAGTTAGTGGATGGGAAGTGGGGGTGACTCTGAGCATCATCCTGTTTTTCTTCAGATTTTGAATAGGGGGATACAGTTGAAAATCCCTTTCAAGTTCAATCCTAATTTGCTTGAAAATGATGATTTGGTTAAATCTTTGATTGAATCATGGGTGGCTTATTCTGATAATCTACATGATTCCCCTGCATCTCACTTTGCCACCAATCTTACGAGAATTAAGGATGTTTCAATTGCTTGGTCTATTAAGAAAAAGGAGCAGGAGTTCGAAGACTTAGTGGAAATTGAACTTTTTCTCACTGTTTTTTCTCATAAGTTTAGTTTTGGCTTCTCCTCTTATGAGGATGAGGTAGATTTCATTGAATTAGAATCTTGAAAGAGAAAAATCCTTTTGGATAGAGAACATGAAGCTAGACAGAAGAGTAGGGAAATTTGGTTGCTTTGTGGGGATGACAACACACCATTTTTCCATAAATTTGCTAATCAAAGAAAAAATACAAATTCTATATGGAAGATTAAAGATGATAGGGGAAACATGGTGGAAGGTTTTGAAGACATTGTTGGGGTTGTTGTTAGTCATTTTGAGACACTTTTCCATGCTGATACAAATATTCATCTTACTGAACTTTTGAAAATCTCTGATAATTTTCCATCTTCCATTTCAGTTGAGGAGAATTTTGAGCTTATGAATCCTGTTACTTTGGAGGAATACTTTCTCTAAGCAAAAACGATAAGAGCCCTGGCCCGAATGGGATTCCTGTAGAGGTTTATAGGACTCTTTTTGATGTGATGGGTTTGGATTTGTTAAGGGTTGTTGAGGATTCTAGGAAGAGTGGCAAAATTCTAGCAGTTTTTAACTCAACCTTTATTGTCTTGATACCAAAATCTAAATGCCCTAGTACTTTTGATGGGTATAGGCCTATTTCATTATGTAATTTCAGTTATAAGATTATTGGTAAGATTTTATCTACCAGGCTTAAGAAGGTATTGGGTAGAAATATTTCTTATGAGCAGTATGGTTTTCTGCCTGGAAGGCAAATTCATGATGTAGTGGGTGCCATTCAAGAAGGCATTCACTCTATACAATGTAAAGGTATAAAGTCTATGGTTTTGAAAATTGATTTATCTAAAGCATATGATAGATTCAGCTAGATTTATCTGCGGGTAATTTTAACCAAAATGGGGTTTGGTGTACCATTCATTACTTGGGTTATGAGCAGTTTAACATCTGTTTCTTTCTTTGTCCTGATTAATGGTGTGGCTTCTAGATTTTTTAGATCTAGACGAGGACTTAGACAGGGGTGTCCTCTTGCACCTCTGTTATTTCTTGTTGTGGCTGAAGGATTGAGTAGGGCTCTTTTATATGCAAAAACAATGGTTTTTTCAGGGGCATCTCTTTTGGAAATAATATTTCATTGACTCATGTTCTATTTGTTGATGACGTTGTTATGATCACTGATGGATCTACTTAGTCTTTATCAATTTTGTATGAAATTTTGATGGATTTTACTAAATCCACAGGGATGGTGATTAATGAGGACAAATCATCTTTCTATTACTCTAGGGTTGATGAAGCAGAGTTGATCTCTTTGCAAAATATTTTCTTATATACTGTTCTAAAAATTGACAGTGGTATGAAATACCTTGGCTTTTATTTAAAACCTTGCAGATATTTGCTGAAAGACTAGGATTGGCTCATTGCAAAAGCTGAGAACCTCATAAAAATTTGGAGTTATAGATGGCTATCCAGGATTGGTAAGCTTGTTTTGATAAAATCTGTTCGTGAGGCTTTGCCTGTTTACTGGATGCATTTCTGGATTCCTGTAGGGATTATTGAGAAAATAAGAAAACTCTGTTTTAAATTTTTATGGTCTGGTAGTGGTGGATCTTCTTCCGGGTTTCCTTGGACTTCTTGGAAGTTTTTTGCAAATCCAAAATCTTTGGGTGGTTGGGGATTGAAAGTACCTGCTCTTTTTTCCAAAGCACTTGCAGCTAAAAGTGTTTGGAACATAATTCATGGCTCTGGGCTGTGGGTTCAGATTGTCACTAAGAAATATATCTGGCCTCTCACTTTGCTGGATTGGATAAGAGAAAAGGATAAAAAGAAATCAGGTATATCCATTTGCTGGAAATCTGTGCTTTGGTCTTTTCATCTTATTGGTGATTTTCTGGTTTGGAAGATAGGAAATGGAGCTAACATTTGTATTGGTATGGATCCTTGGGTAGGTTGTAAATGGTGCTAGTGCTTACCTTCACACTTGATTGATACTCTACACTCTGTAGGTTATTTCTTTTTGAAAGATGTTGGGACATTGATTGTGTCTTACTTAATGGAACAAGGTTGGTTAAGATCTGATGATCTAGGCCTAGTTGAGAATCTAGATTTTAATGCTTGGAATGGATACTTAACCATTCTAAAATCCAGTCATATCAGACTTAAAAATGAGGAGGATGTTCTTGTTTGGAATCAGGCTAAATTTGGTAAGTACTCCCCTAAAGTGGGATACATGCATTTGATTCTGGAGCAACATGAGAAGGAAACTGCTTGGTGGTGGAATATGTTGTGGCATTTGAAGTGTCCCCTTAAGCCAAAGATTTTTTGCTGGTTTCTTTTTTCAGGGAAAGCCCTCACTTGGGATATTCTTAATGGCAGGGGATGGGAAGGACCTGGATGTTGCTACCTTTGTAAAAGTGATGTTGAAACAAATTTACTTTTAGGGGTTTATTTCCCTTTTACAAAATATGTTTGGAAGGAGATTGAAGCTAAGGTTAATATTTAGAATCTTTGGGTTGGGGAAACAATTCTTACCTATTTGAAGAATTGGGTTTTCAACACTAAGGTAAAAACAATCAGATCTATCTTTGCCTATCATTGTATCTTGGTTTATATGGAAGTCTAGAAGCCATAGCTATTTTGATAATTATACAACATCTCATGTGCAGGTTTTAGCATTTAGTTTGGTTTTGTTTTCATCTTATCCTCTGGATATTACTATTCTGAAGATTAGAATCATTAATGAGGAAGTTATTGACAAAACTAAACCTTGGGGATTTTTTGATGGTTCAGCTTTTGGTAATCCACAAGTGTGTGGTGCTGGGGGTATACTTTTCCTGAAAGAGGACCACTATTTCACTTTCAAAGCTGGGATGGGGGTAGGGACAAACAATTTTGCTGAGTTATCTGCTTTGAAATTACTTTTAATCTTGACTTTGGAAAAGCAGATTTCGAATATCCAGGTATTCAGTGACTCCTTTCTTGTCATAAACTGGATTTCTGGCAAATTTAGACTTCATAATTTGTAACTTGCACAGTTACTTCAAGAGGTCAACAGACTTTCTGACTTTTTTGAGCAGGCAGATTTTAAACATATTTATAGGGAAATAAATACTTTGGCTGACAAGTTAGCAAATGATGGTGGGAAAGTTCAGCTTGGGTATTGGTTTATCTGTGAGTATCATGGGTCTGGAAGACATGATACCTTTCAAGTTTTTTAGTTCAATATGAACATGGGGACAAGAGGGACTTTGTTGGATAATACTTTTTTGATCTATGTTGTTGACTGAATGGAACTAAATGTTTTTTTAATCTTTTGTATATACACAAGGTTGTAATTTTGATGACCTTTGTATGGAAATGTTATGATGATATTTAGGTGGACATGCTGATTTCTGTGTGGAACTAAGCTGGACAACCATAGGTTATGGCAATATTTTTGGACAAATCCCAGTTTTTTGGATACATGGCGACTATCTGGGGTAGTCTTGATGAAGTTTTATTTGGACAGGTTGTTTTGATGGCTGATAGAAGTATTTATATATGGAGATTATTTTTCTATGAATTTTTGGAGACTATTGATTGACATGTTGTTAATTTGTTGTTTTATGTAATTAAGACATATTTTTGACTTTGTATATCTTTTTTGAGCAGTTTGAAGATCAAATGGACACTTATCTTTTTTGATAGTGGCTCATTTGCAAAATATAATAAAAATTATGATTTTTTTCTTTGGAAAAAAAAAATTGTAGTCTAAATTTGTGGCTATAATTATAGGACAGTAAAGCTTGGAAATTGCTCTTATTATATATATTATAAAGTTAAAAAATTAAAGTCAATGGGTTTTGTGATTTAATTTTTAATGGAAATTGTGATAAATATGGAAAGTTAAAATTTTAAAGTTAAAGTGAATGAATTTGTAAGAACTTTTAATAGAAATTGTTAAGAAACTTACATTGAAGGAATCTCGGTGAGTTTTTAATGGGTAACTTGCATTTGTTAATGGTTTTTTATTAAAAAATAAAAAAAAATTATTAAAAACTAATTTTATTAATTTAATAACATATTTTCATTTTTTTTTTTTCTTTATTATTAACCATTTAAATATTTGTCTATTAATTTATATATAAATAAACTATTTTTATTAATAACTATTTAATTTAAAAATAAATAAAAATTCAAGTACAAACTAAATGATAATCTTTAATATACTAAATAATATATTAATAATAAATAAAATGAAAATATATCACAATACACTAAATAATATATGTGTATTTTTTTTAAAATACAATGAATAAATAATATATTAATTTAACAATAAGCAAAATGAAAATATATAAGTGTGTTTTTATTAAAATACAATGAATAAATATAATAATATTTGCCTTCAAATTATTTCCATAATAATTAGAATTTTTAATTTTATATTATTTTTAAAATAAGCAATAAATATTAGATTAATTTTTTATTTCATTATTTTACTAGTATTTATAATGTTTATATGACAATCTAATATTATACATAAATATAAATTTAAATAAAAATAAATATGAAAAAAATATTTTAAAGACAATTTGGTATAGTCCAATAATTTTAATATTAATTATAAAAGTTAAAAAAAATACTTGTTTCTTAATTTATATTTATAGATACGTTTAGAAATAATTAAAATATTTTTAAAGTTTTGTTTTTTTATAATATTTTTTACTGAATTGATGGTGTTTATAGTAATTATTAAAATTATAGACTTTGGTTTATTGTTTAATGTGTTTAATATAACAAACATAAAATTATATTTTTAAAATTTTTATTGATTTTATATTTTTAATAATAAATTTTAATAACTTTTATTAAAAACTCCCCCGGATTCTTTCAATGCATGTTTCTTAACCTCACTCCTCCATGATTATAACAATTTTTATTAAAATTTTTTACAAATTCATTCATTTTAACTTTAAAAAAATTTCTTTCCATAATTATCACAATTTCTGTGAAAAGTTAAGTCACAAAACCTATTAACTTTTTAATATATGATAATAAAAACAATTTCCAAGTGTTACTATCCCATAATTATAACAACAAATTTAGACTATCCCATGATATAGAGCTTATAAAATTTGTAATTACTTTTAAAGTTTAAATTATATAAGTAAAAATAACATTAAATATTAAATTTTATTTTATTTATAAAAAATAAATTTATTTTTAAATGGTAAAATAAATATTAGATTTTGTAAAATAGTGAAATAAGTATGATATAAAGTCAACAAAATTTGTAATTACTTTTAAATTTAAAATTTTATTAAATAAAATAATAATAAATATTAAATCCTAATTTTTTTTATAAAAAAATTGTTTTTAAATGATAAAACAAATGGTATTAATAATAATGAACCTCTTTTTAAAGTCATATCGATGATAATGAACCTCTTTTTAAACTCATATCGATGAGACCATTCTAAAAGCAATACCCACAGCGAAAGTAAGATTTGACTTTTATGAAGAGAGGGCATCAACAGAGACCATGAGCTGGCAGAAAGGTTCAAAGATGGAAGCAAATATATTAAAGGCGAGTTCGACGTGGATAGATCGAATGATCTGGGCCGATTCTTACGAAGGTCAGAGTCAGAGGATGCGGGCGCCGTGTTGGACCCCATGATGCCATGGATGATGGGCTCATGGAGACCCATGAGCTGACAGCTCGGTCGTTAGCTTTCGCCCCAAGCAGCAGTTTGCAGTTGCAAGTGGCCGACAAAGGTTCCAGCAGCTTGATCGTGTCGCATAACCGCGACGGGCTAGTACATGTAATAAATATAAAAAGTAATATGGAAATTGAAAAGATAGAAACGTTATAGAATTTATACAATAAAATCGCGAAAAATAGTAAAGTACTGTTCAGAATTGGAAACCTCAAGAAGAAAATACGACTAATTGACCTCAAAAAGAAAATAGGAGTAATTGAAGCAATTGAGGTTTTGGTATATTCGAGCCTGGCAGGTCCGCATGAAAGGAGGGCAACCAGGCCTGGAATTTGACTTTCCACAGAACTGTTTTTTCATTTTACAAGTATTTGACATCTAAGTTTTTTATTAACTTGTCAATATTGGGCGAACAATATTCAACAATATTCAACATGCAGCATAGTAATAAATGCTGTGGCAGTTGCAGTGTGAGCTGTTGGATCTCAAACAGATTGAGATCCAACAGTCCAAGGTGTAGCTGCCACAGCATTTATTACTCTGCTGCATGTAAAAAAATTTTTGCTGTCAATATTGACAGGTAAAAAAATATTTGAAATGTCTATTTGAAGTTTATAAATTTAGATATTCTCTCAAAAATTTTAATATCTATGTAAACTACTAAAACTTAGCCAACAATTATTAGCCATTGGGTCAGCTCTTATCCAATACATAAATGCCATACTTCTTTATTTTGGTGTGTGTATTGTATTTATTTATATTTTGTGTTTCTAATTGTATTATTAGTCTTTGGCTCTAAGCCTTCAGATTTTTCCAAAAGAAATCTCTAAACTTTTATCCTTTAAAAAATTATAATTTACTTATCTTAGCTGTTCCACATTCAGATTAATAAATTTTTATATAACTATTTTATTTATATTTATATATAATATAAAAAAATATTTTATATTTCACATTTATATATAATATTAAAAATAAATTGACACTCAGCAAAATTGGTTTAACTGTCAAATGATAGGCACTAAAAACTTACAACTTAAAACCATCATTTAAGAAAATTGAATTCCCAGGCCTGACGGCAACACCTTCCCAAGGTTTGATAAAATACTACGATTCTTCCGCAATAAAAGTGAACAGTAACCTTGGTTTTCATGGAGTTAATAAAAAATCCTAAGATTCACAAACTCACCATGAGGTTTGAACATAACCTCATGAGGACCAAACCCCAGCTCCATCTCTTTTCAAATCAAAGAGCCAGAACGAACACAAGAGGTACACTGCTCACGTTTGAGAATCTTCAGATCGACGAGAAAGAGAAATACCTCAGCTTCCGAGTCTCCCTGCCTCTGAATCTGCCTCTGCATATTTCTTCATCATCTTATATCCTCTTTGTCTACTCAATGGCTGCCTCCGCTTCCGCCAGCTTCACCGCCGCACTTTCGAACACCAGTTCCAGTGGTAATTACCAGGTATTTTTAAATCATGGCGGCGTTGGGGTCAAGAAAACCTTCGCTAGCCATCTTTGTCGTAACCTCAAATTACACGGCTTCAGAGTCTTTTTGGACAAGTTGGAAATGAAGGTTGGAGTGGAGATAGATCCTCAAATAACAGCAGCTATTGCAACGGCCTCTGTTCATATAGCGATCTTCTCTCTCCGATATGCCGACTCCGAATGGTGTCTGAAAGGGCTGAAAGGGCTGAGCTTATCCAGCATGTACGTTCATGCTGGTTAAGCCAGCTGGGCTAGGGTGGGTCCCCTTCAGGTCAAAAAGTTCATAGACAAAGTCAGTTTGGGATGCCGGATTTTTTTGAAACTTCCGGCTGTACTGTAGCCCATCCCTCCACCCAACCGCTGTCCTCTGCCCCCATCGTCTGGCCTGATACCAACATCAAATCATGTCTGCAGAGTCCGCCGTCAGTCGCCGTCTCCACCTCCTCGACATCCCACGCCATGCAGTTAAGACTCCACCCACTCTTCGGATCGAATAACAGTTGTGCTAATCCCCCGCCTATGAATGGATTCGTCCAGCAAGCTCTAACTATATCCAAGAATCTCTCACAGATTGTAATGAAGGGATTGAAGCCTGAAGCGCTTCCTGTCTATACTGAGCTTGTGAAGGAGTTTGCGGTGTTTGATCGGTGGTTCTCCTCGTTACCCGGCCCTACTCATCCCAACAGGCTCTTTCTCTACTCTGCAACTTCTCATGGCACCACGAACAATGTTGCGAAGCAGTTAGCAGTCGGGTATCCTCAGAAAACTGTATTTGAGTCACTCCATGAGTCGGGGCTGTCGCTTGGGATCTATTATCAAAACATCCCTTCCACTTTGTTTTACAGAAATCTAAGAAAGCTCAAGTACATTCCCAGATTTCATCACTACGGTCTCAAGTTCAAGCGCCATGCCAGAAAGAGGAAGCTTCCTAATCTCGCGGTAATAGAGCCTCGCTACTTTGATCTCAATCTCTTTCCTGCCAACGATGACCACCCTGCTCATGATTTATCCAATGGCCAAAGGCTTGTTAAGAAGGTCTATGAGATTCTGAGAGCAAGTCCTCAGTGGAGACGCTTTTGATAGTTACTTACGATGAACATGGGGGGTTTTTTATGATCATGTGCCCACGCCTGTAAGAAATGTCCCCAACCCAGATGGGATTATTGGTCCCCCTCCTTCGTTTTTCAAGTTTGGTAGGTTGGGTGTGAGGGTGCCCACGATCATGGTTTCTCCGTGGATCAAGAAAGGCACAGGTATGATTATGACAGATGCCATTGAAATTCTTGGAAAATTTTACAGGAATTGTTATGATTTATTCATTCATATGTATATCATGTATATTGGAACGTTTGATTATTGCAGTGATGCACTGTCCCAGTGGGCCGACCCCCACTTCAGAGTTCGAGCATTCCTCCATTCCGGCTACTGTTAAGAAGATGTTTAATCTCCCCTCTAATTATCTTACATACAGAGATGCATGGGCTGGAACTTTCGAAAGCGTGTTGAATGTCAAAGAAGGCCCTCGAACTGATTGCTCAGGTATACTTTTTTTCTCCTGTGCAAGCTTAAGCTTATGGATTTGCATAGCTGTTAGTATATAGCGATTAGAGTAATTAGTATACATATAAAGGTAAGGGTAATGAAAAAGTTGTAAAATAAAACATTACTAGTTCAAATATTTAAATATTTAGTAAGTATTTATTTTTAAGATGTGTTATTAGGTTACTTCTAAATTTTTACACATTGCCAATTCATAAACTTGCATACAATTTGTTATTAAATCATTTTTAAATTTCTACACAATTTATTATTAAGTTGCAAATCCATAAACTTACACACAATAAAAAAAACATATTAACTTACAATACTGCATAAAATTAGACACAAAATAAAATGAATGTTTAGATTTCAGCTTCAAATGGACAGGCACTTATTGATTCTGTTGGAATGTCCAATCTCACAGTTGTTCTGCCCGAGCCGAAGGCCATGAGAGGGACCCCTGCAAAGGAGGATACAAAGCTGAGCGAGTTTCAGAAAGAATTGATACAGCTGGCTGCAGTCATTAATGGCGATCACATTCTCAAAAGTTATCCGAACGAAATTGGGAATCGTATGAATGTAAAAGAAGCACATGATTATGTTGAGGACGCCACGGAACGATTTGTAGAAGCAAGCATGGGGGCCATCAAATTGGGAACATCTGAATCCACAATAGTTGAGATGAGGCCCTCTCTTACCAGCAGGAACCCCTGACCATTCTTATACCAAACCTCCTCTTAATTTGTGATTTAAGTTTTAAGGCTATGTAAACTCAAGTGAAGGGTAAACAAGTTCTTAAACCTAGAATTTCACATCCCATTTACTCGTCAAATGGAAATTGGAAATTTGATGAGTTTTTCATGTCATTTCATTTACATTTTATGTAAATTCATACTGTCAATTCTTTTCTAAAAACATAACTGTACAATTTGAATGCTCTATACTATTTTTTTTTATAACCTCTGCTTTTATCATTTTAGATTTTACATTGAAAAAAAAAGGAAATTGTATTGTTCTTAACATTTAAAATGAAAATAGTGAAGAGTGATAGAGAACTTTCGAAGAGGTTTTAGATAAAAATAAAAATCTTATTATAATTTTCCATAAATTTATTGAATAATAATAATTATGCACAGGCTTCAAGTAAACTTTCTCCTTTCTAGAATTAATTTGAGAGTGAAGATTCTAAACCAAGAATCCATACAACCTTCACATTAATTACTAACTTAATAGGTTATTTAAATTGTTGAAATGGCCATCTAATAATTTGTATGCATGTCAATTTGGTATGCCAAAATTTCTACCATGTGTTACACACTAGGCTTGAGAAGAACCACTCCTTTATCAACAACCCCTGTCTACCACAGTCTGGCAGAGAAACAGTTGTTTAAACTGCAAATTTATTGCTTAAATCACAAGCTTGATGATTTAAGTAAAAATCTGTCATTTAATTTAAGATAAAATTTTAGTTTAAAAAACACAACATTTTGGCTGTTTATCTAAGCGAAAATCAACCATTAACCAATCATCATTTTTTAAGTCACATCGTGTCACTTTCTTCTCTTTTAAGTTTGAGAAAGGGTAGAAAGAGGACTTTACTATAGGACTTATACTTATCAAGTGGTTTCTTAAAAAAGTTGAGTTCTAAAAATAAAGCACTATCATACTTCCACAATTGGTACATGGAACTATTAATGTTTTTCCATGTGTTGAACTCTCATTTAGGGTTTACTCTCTTTTTTATTTACTATAGACAAATTTATTTACATGCTACAACTGATTAGCAACTCTAAATGGTGGATATTAGGGGAGGAACTATGGATCCCTCCCTCACACCTTGTAAATCTATAACACCTTGAGATCCATCAATTACCAAAATGTTAAGTTTGTTGATGAAGGAAGCAAATGACAAAGTGAGAGGAGAGAATTTTTTTTCAACTAATCGATCCCAAGATAAGGATACCCTAGAGGATGAAAACCATGGAAATGCATCCCTAAGGTGCTTACAATGTTGATTTATCAAGATATCTCAAGCAATATCAACACCCAGATCTAGTTTATGAGGGATTATGCTATGATAGGTAAATTTATTGACCTTTGCCCCACTAAGAAATCTATGGTAGGATGGGTCAAATCTAAATGAAGGACAAGAGGGCACTATGACCTCCAACTCGGATCAAAGGGTTATTTACTATCATATTCAACAACCTAGAAGATTGGGAAAGAATATTTAAAAATGGCCCACATTTTTTCAACTCATATGGGCTATTCCCACTGCCCTAGGTGGAAAGGTTCAATCTGAATAAAGAAGAATTCACTCATGCCCCTGTTTGGATTCGACTCTACTTGGCCCCCCTAAGAGTTTTGCGGGGAGGAAACACTTGATGGCATAAGTAATACCTTAGGCACATTTGTAAGGGTCTATGAAATCACCGAATTTGGTCATTATACTTCATATGCAATAATATGTGCACACATGAACATATCAAAGGAGTTACCGAAATCCATCAACCTAATGCATAAAGATAATGAGTGGAACCAGATGATAAATTATAAGCACATCCTCTTTAAATGTAAGCGATTTCATGAACATGGGCATCTCTTCAGAGACTTCCCCTTGAACATCCTTGAAGCCATAGCCAAGGAAAATTAGGAAACAAATGAGGATGGACTCAAAAGGGTGACAAATAGAAGAAGGAAAGCCAAGCGCCATTTGGATCTCAAATAAGAATAAACAACCTCAAAGTTCCAATATTTTTTAGTTATTAAATCAAATTACGAAAGAGGAACGGGGTACATAAAAAAATTAAGAACCACCAATTAAAACGCCTATCAAACATATGGGCACTAATGAGCAGAACCAAAATAATGGAATTGCCAAAATCTTAGAGGAAAACCCCACACAACCCTCTGGTAAAGGGAAAGAACACTCAATGGATGAATATGTACAAATGATGGGATAGGATGGGGACAATGTTGACCTTGGTGATATGGATATGAAAGGCTTGGAATATATTCACAAAGACTGCAACCCTCCTTCCATACCACCTAAGAAGATGGAACTACTGAAAGAAGAACTGCTCGGATCCTAATCTTCTATTTAGTTGGGGGTTCAGACCAAGAAAAGAAAAGAGATTCTGTTGGGACAAAAAGAGGACAAAAAGAAGGGAAGGAAAATCAACAAATAGATAATTCGGGAAGTGGAGCCAAACTAATAGACTCAGGTCATTATGCTCAACTCTCAAATATTTTTTTAGTTTCTCCTTCCCTTTATAAATGATCACCAAGCTTGGGAAGAACACCAAAGTGCATACCCCTATCCCCTTCCTACATGACTTTGGTCTATGGACCCTTCCTATCAATACCCCTATCATTTACATTTTTATAATATATATATATATATATATATATATATATATATATATATATTCTACTTAAACACTAAATCAAATTGACATGGTTAGAGCTTACAAATCCAAGGTTAAGGTAGGGATCCAATTTTGCTCCTTTGAGTAAGCCCTTAAAAATTATTACCATAAACATAATCAAATTGCAATTTTTCTCAACAAACAAATACTTAAATATATTGTTCTTTGCAAATTGATTATTTTATATTCCATTCATTGCATTTATTTATCTACTCAAATAAGATTCTTTTTTCAAATTAATTATTTTATTTTTTGTAATTAATAATCATATCTAAACCTTTAAAACATTTAAATTTTTAATAAAAAAATTATGTTCCAATTAATCACAAAATAAAATAAAATAAATATTATTTTGGTTTCAACTCTCAAATATAAAACTATTTTTAATAATAAGAAAAGATTTCAACCTTGGGAAGCTTGGAAATGGCACATTGATGAAAACAATAAAGATGAGGAAACTTGTTAACCCGTTACTAAATTCACTCATAACCCTTTTTCTTCCTATTAAAAGAAAATCTGTTCAACCTTCCAACAAAGATATATTTCATAAATTAAAAAAAAAAAAATCTTTTAAAAAATGACATGTCATCATATTGCTTCTATTTAACTCTATATTCATCTTTAAAATAAAATAAAAAAACATTTTTGATGCCTGGGATAACTTCTTTTCCATCTAGATGCAAGGCATAACTTTATTTGATTTATAACATTGTTTCAAACTTTTTTTTCTTTCAGAAGATACCTTTCTCAAACTTAAAAGAGAAGAAAGTGACAGGATGTGACTGAAAAAATGATGATTGGTTAATGGTTGATTTTCGCTTAGATAAACAGCCAAAATGTTGTGTTTTTTAAACTAAAATTTTGTTTAAAAATTGTAATTTTTGTAATTATGTAATCTTATTAATCACAAATACTTATCTTAAATTAAATGTACTTAAATCATCAAGCTTATGATTTAAGCAATAAATTTGCAGTTTAAACAACTGTTTCTCTGCCAGACTGTGGTAGACAGGGGTTGTTGATAAAGGAGTGGTTCTTCTCAAGCCTGGTGCGTGACACATGGTAGAAATTTTGGCATATCAAATTGACATGCATACAAATTATTAGATGGCCATTTCAACAATTTAAATAACCTGTTAAGTTAGTAATTAATGTGAAGGTTGTATGGATTCTTGGTTTAGAATCTTCACTCTCAAATTAATTCTAGAAGGGAGAAAGTTTACTTGAAGCCTGTGCATAATTATTATTATTCAATAAATTTATGGAAAATTATAATAAGATTTTTATTTTTATCTAAAACCTCTTCGAAACTTCTCGATCACTCTGCACTATTTTCACTTTAAATGTTAAGAACAATACAATTTTTTTTTTTTTTCAATGTAAGATCTAAAATGATAAAAGCAGAGGTTATAAAAAAAAAAAGTATAGAGCATTCAAATTGTACAGTTAAGTTTTTAGAAAAGAATTGACAGTATGAATTTACATAAAATGTAAATGAGATGACATGAAAAACTCATCAAATTTCCAATTTCCATTTGACGAGTAAATGGGATGTGAAATTCTAGGTTTAAGAACTTGTTTACCCTTCACTTGAGTTTACATAGCCTTAAAACTTAAATCACAAATTAAGAGGAGGTTTGGTATAAGAATGGTCAGGGGTTCCTGCTGGTAAGAGAGGGCCTCATCTCAACTATTGTGGATTCAGATGCTCCCAATTTGATGGCCCCCATGCTTGCTTCTACAAATCGTTCCATGGCGTCCTCAACATAATCATGTGCTTCTTTTACATTCATACGATTCCCAATTTCGTTCGGATAACTTTTGAGAATGTGATCGCCATTAATGACTGCAGCCAGCTGTATCAATTCTTTCTGAAACTCGCTCAGCTTTGCATCCTCCTTTGCAGGGGTCCCTCTCATGGCCTTCGGCTCGGGCAGAACAACTGTGAGATTGGACATTCCAACAGAATCAATAAGTGCCTGTCCATTTGAAGCTGAAATCTAAACATTCATTTTATTTTGTGTCTAATTTTATGCAGTATTGTAAGTTAATATGTTTTTTTATTGTGTGTAAGTTTATGGATTTGCAACTTAATAATAAATTGTGTAGACTGTATAGAAATTTAAAAATGATTTAATAACAAATTGTATGCAAGTTTATGGATTGGCACTGTGTAAAAATTTAGAAGTACCCCAATAACACATCTTAAAAATAAATACTTACTAAATATTTAAATATTTGAACTAGTAATGTTTTATTTTACAACTTTTTCATTACCCTTACCTTTATATGTATACTAATTACTCTAATCGCTATATACTAACAGCTATGCAAATCCATAAGCTTAAGCTTGCACAGGAGAAAAAAAGTATACCTGAGCAATCAGTTCGAGGGCCTTCTTTGACATTCAACACGCTTTCGAAAGTTCCAGCCCAGGCATCTCTGTATGTAAGATAATTAGAGGGAAGATTAAACATCTTCTTAACAGTAGCCGGGATGGAGGAATGCTCGAACTCTGAAGTGGGGGTCGGCCCACTGGGACAGTGCATCACTGCAATAATCAAACGTTCCAATATACATGATATACATATGAATGAATAAATCATAACAATTCCTGTAAAATTTTCCAAGAATTTCAATGGCATCTGTCATAATCATACCTGTGCCTTTCTTGATCCACGGAGAAACCATGATCGTGGGCACCCTCACACCCAACCTACCAAACTTGAAAAACGAAGGAGGGGGACCAATAATCCCATCTGGGTTGGGAACATTTCTTACAGGCGTGGGCACATGATCATAAAACCCCCCATGTTCATCGTAAGTAAGTATCAAAAGCGTCTCGTTCCACTGAGGACTTGCTCTCAGAATCTCATAGACCTTCTTAACAAGCCTTTGGCCATTGGATAAATCATGAGCAGGGTGGTCATCGTTGGCATGAAAGAGATTGAGATCAAAGTAGCGAGGCTCTATGACCGCGAGATTAGGAAGCTTCCCCTTTCTGGCATGGCGCTTGAACTTGAGACCGTAGTGATGAAATCTGGGAATGTACTTGAGCTTTCTTAGATTTCTGTAAAACAAAGTGGAAGGGATGTTCTGATAATAGATCCCAAACGACAGCCCCGACTCATGGAGTGACTCAAATACAGTTTTCTGAGGATACCCAACTGTTAACTGCTTCGCAAAATTGTTCGTGGTGCCATGAGAAGTTGCAGAGTAGAGAAAGAGCCTGTTGGGATGAGTAGGGCCGGGTAACGAGGAGAACCACCGATCAAACACCGCAAACTCCTTCACAAGCCCAGTATAGACAGGAACGGCTTCAGGCTTCAATCCCTTCATTACAATCTGTGAGAGATTCTTGGATATAGTTAGAGCTTGCTGGACAAATCCATTCATAGGCGGGGGATTAGCACAACTGTTATTCGAACCGAAGAGTGGGTGGAGTCTTAACTGCATGGCGTGGGATGTCGAGGAGGTGGAGACGGCGACTGACGGCGGACTCTGCAGACATGATTTGATGTTGGTATCAGGCCAGACGATGGGGCAGAGGACAGCGACAGCAGCTGGAGGGATGGGCTACAGTACAGCCGGAAGTTTCAAAAAAAATCCGGCATCCCAAACTGACTTTGTCTATGAACTCTTTGACCTGAAGGGGACCCACCTTAGCCAGCTGGCTTATCCAGCATGAACGTACATGCTGGATAAGCTCAGCCGTCTGGAAGAGCTTGAGCTGATGTTGGATTCGATGGACAAGAGGTCTACAAAGATCATTCCAGTATTTTACGATGTATCCCCTTCAGTGCTTCGGCGGACGTGGGACATAACTCAAGGGTATGGTAAAGACCTTTGCGATCTTGAGAAAATATACCAACCCAACATTCCAATCTGGAAAGAGGCTCTTTCTCGTGTTTCAAAAATCGCCGGTTTTGAGCTGACAGCGTGTGACAATGGGTGAGAATTCTAACCGTCATTGTCCGTATTTACCATAATTTTATTGATAAACAATTTTTATATCCATATTTGGTTTGTTTTAATCTGAACGACCAGCGACGAAGGCGAGCTCGTGGATCGGGTGGTTCAACTGGTGAAAGAAATTATTATCAGAGAAAGTCCACCATTGTATGTGGCGGCATATCCAACTGGCTTGGACAAGAAACTAGAGGATTTTCAGAAAACAGTAATGTTGCAGCAGCAGCAACACAGCGAGAGCACCAAGGTTTTCGGGATTGTCGGTCCTTGTGGAGTAGGGAAGACGACCTTGGCAAGAGAATTCTTTAACCAACCGGAACAGGTTACGTTATGATCGAACATGTGTTTTGGATGTGAGAGCCCATAACTTACGAATTTTTGACAATAAATTGCTCCAGGACTTGACTTCATTGACTCCGAATATAGATGGCATCCCTGACTGTATAGAGATGCTGTCAAGCTATCTCTAGGATTATCTTGTTCTCATCATTCTAGATAATGTGGATAATGATAAGCAGCTCGATGCATTATTTTCACGAGTGAAGAACGTCCTTCGTTACGATAGCATAATCTTAGTTACATCCTGCAATAAGGAGGCTCTTGCACGCTCAGGAATTCAGGCGGCCCACATTTACAAGCTGGAATGTTTAGATGAAGAACATTCTCGACAGCTTTTCTGCCAGCATGCCTTTCACCAGCTATATCCCAAAGTAGGATTTGAAAAAGTCGTTAATCAGTTCTTGAATATTTCCGATGGATTGCCGTTGTCTCTCCGAGAGCTTGGCGGGCGACTTAATAAAAAACAATTCATGCACTGGGAAGCCGAATTGCGCAAAATATTGAATTTAGTACTTCCAACCGAGATACGAAGGCGATTAGAAATTGAATACGACGGTCTTGACGACCAGGAAAAAGAAGTATTCTTAGACACTGCGTGCTTCTTCACAAAAGAAGACAAAGATATGGCTACACGAATTTGGGATGCATCCAACTGGGAAGGATCCCTGAATCTTCGCAACTTAGAGAACAAGTTTCTTCTGGAGATCGACAGTACAAACTGTATAAGAATGCACGATCATAATAGAGACTTGGGCAGAAAGTTGGCGGACGAAGACCTTCAAAGATTTCAAAGATTTCACCGTCGTATTTGGAACCCCACTACGAATCTTTCTTATGATGCGTCCCTCCAACCAATTGTACGTACTGTTTGAATTCAGTTATCAATTTTACTCTCCGTCGATGTGTTTCTCAGGTTTTGAATTCTGAAATTTTGTGAGTATGTAAGTATTGTTTTTAACAGCTTACATATAACAATTCAGGTCCGCGGAATCAACAGGGTTGAAGGAATATCTGACAAATCATCTTATAGGGATAACGAGGTAGATATGAGACAGTTGCGGTTGTTAAGGGCTGAAGGCGATTGTTTGGCAAGCATATCTAACCTGGTGAAACAATCGGATCTTCTATGGCTATGCTGGGATAACTGCCCGCATACCTCTACCTCCCTGCCTTCTTGGATTCCATTAAGGAATTTGAAGGGTTTAAAACTGAACGGCTACGAACAGGAATTTTGGCATAGTCAAAGTGAGGTACGTCTGATTTTTTTTTCTGTTTTTGTTTTTCTTTGCATAGGGCTGCCGTGGGTTGAAAATAATTATATTTCAGAGCGCATTGCATCCGCCTTTGATGTTGGATCAATTGGGGGAAGATTTTTCAGTTCCGCTCGTTGCAACAACACTTGAGACTCCAAACAATAATGGACGTCGTTCCCAGATTCTTTCGGGACCTAGAAAGGCTGCCACATCCCTTAAGAGATTTGAGAAAAGTTCAAGGAGTTATAAAAAACGTAGGCGTCTTTGAAGGAGTTGAAGGAGAGTGTAGGGGAGTTGGCGCAAAAGATATTGATGAGAATCGAAACAGAGAATCATGACACTTCTTACAATCAAAGATTCTTTTGAGACCTCAATTTTGATGAGGGAGCTTTTCCGTTTCACTCGACTCATGCAATTTGATAAATGAAAACTCATGGATGCAATTAAGCTGGGTAAAGTGATGATTAAGTTTGGTTTTTTAAATTAATATAAATGATAAAGAGTTAATTGATTTATTTTAAAATTATATTTTATATTAAAAGAAGTTATTTTCATAAGTTTGATGAGTTAAATTAAAGACGTTATTGAATCAATATCTCACTTTCATTTTTAGTGAGAGCATGGCCTTTATATTGAATAAATAAGAAGCTTATTTTTAAAGAAAAAACATTTTTATTATGCTCTTTCATATCATGGTTGTTTCATTGATGATTTCAATGTAGGAGAATAGCTACTTTCAGGGAATGCAAAAATACGTTTTATTTATTTTTTTTAAATCTTTTCATGTGCATTCATGTGGATTCATATTCATTTTATTATTGAAATAGAGAAATCAATAATTGATCTCACTAGTGATTTGAAATTTAAATAATCTCATTTAACGGTTTCCTACTTGACATATTAAAAATTCATATGTTTTTTCAAAGGTGCCGCCCACGAATTTCTTTTATCATCACGTAATTAAGGTAGATCAAGCTACCCAATGGTTTGGATTGATGCCATATAAATTCGCCTCTGTATTTTAGTGAAAGGGCTGAAAGGATATAATCTGTTTTTACATTCTTCCGCTGTTATATACATAGTAACAGAAACATAGTTTAAGAGTAGCCTGAGTTGTAGTTTTCACTTTATTCGACTTTGTACTTCCTTTTTCTTCGTTGAAAAGGGGTGTCTTGTGGATGTTTGCTTTGATCAATATTTCACTTTTGCAATGACATTGTTTAATCATGCCTTATGAGATTGTTCAATCACGCCTTTTGACAATGTAGTTTAAAGGTTATGTGTATATTTTCACATTAAATTAAGAAGATTGATTTTATGTATTTTAACAATTTTAGATTTTTTTCAATGTTTTATTATAATTTTCTATTCAATGGTTGTCAAAATAATATTAATATCATAGATCCATATACCATTCACTTATGGGAAGTAGAATTTTGAATGCAATGCTACTCAGATATAGACATATATATGATTTTTCATAACATTTCTATGCAATAATCTCATATAATTGATGTGTGTATAATCCAAGACTGAATGGAAAGATGGTATTATGAGTAATTGTTTTACAGTTTAGCATTGCTATGATTTTTCCCATGACTAGTTAATCATTGGAAGTCCAACAAAGAGTTGTATACCTCTAATTCTATGGTTTTTTCCATGATGATTTTATCATTGGAAGTCCAACGAAGAGTTATTTACCTCTAATTAATTGAGCATGATTCTTTGTACTATTTTGTTAAGTTAGGATTGCCAGATTGGTAAATTCAGAAGAGCTAAAAATTGAAGATGCTCTAAGAATTTTATAGAATAGTTTAGCCCAATATTAATACATGAACTAAACATAGTTAATAATATATGATGTGCATTATTAGATAGTTAATTTTAACTATGATTATTGTTGTTTTAAGTATTACATAAACATGATTATTGATTATTTTGAAATAAATGTATCAAATAAAATCTAAAATTTTAAATAAAAAATTGCCATTCAAAACATGTGTCATGATTTGTGATGTATGAATGCATCGCTATACTATGAAGTCCTATCACCTCTTGATATTTATTTAGGATTAACAAACGTTCATTGGTAAAATGGTAACTTTATTTTAAAAAAAAATTCTTTTTCTAAGGGCCCTCACTGCCATGTACCCTACAATCTCCTGAAATTTGGGAGCTTTTCTAGCCATCCCTCACTATCATCCCTTGTTGCCCCCTCGCGAGTCCTTGGCAAAGCATAGGTTTATCACCTGTTTGAGCGATGCTGTCATTCACATGCCAAAGAGAAAGTGTCAACAAGGTATGGGGTGTGAAGTTTGATTTTACAACATTGTGCATGGATCACATAAATGGATAAGTTGCATTTAGGGGATTTTTTTAAATGGATAAGTTGTATAGGCCTGCCGTGGGTTTAAATTACTTATATTAGTGCGTATTGCAGCCGCCTTTGATGTTGGAGCATAACGAGAACATAGAAACGGAAGACAGTATCGAGACTCCAAACAATAGTGATGTCATTACCAGATTCTTTCGGAAATGCAAATTTCCGATGGGTACCGCATTCGTTCGGAGATTTAAGAAAAGTTCAACTTCTTAGCTTGAATAGGTGTTTCAGGTTGGCAAAGCTGCAGCCTTGCCAGGCTAACCTAAGTAAACTCAAACACTTAGACTTAGACCTGCAGGGGACGAAAATAAAGCAAATATCATTTGCTGAAGAAGGTGTTTGTCCCCACCTTCAACATGGTTAAAACAGTGATTAAACCATGTAAAGTTTAGTGAATGTCAGTGAAGATAGTTTGAGAAGCCATAATGCAGTTGAAGTGAAGATAGTTTGAGAAGGCATAATAAATGTTGCAGTTGAAACAGTACTCTGTTTTTGGAAAGATCTATTCGATAGAGAATTATAAAGAGTCTGATAATGTAAAACTCTGTCTATAAATTCAATGCTATCTCAGCCTAATTAAATATGGCTTCCACTTTGCAAATCATTCTCTCTTTCTATTTCTGTTTGTGTCTTCAAACTTCATAGTATCAAAGCAAGGCTGGGCATAGCTTCCTCATGGAAAACCCAGAATAGTGAACGTCGGTGAAGATAGTTCGAGAAGGCATAATAAATGTTGCAGTTCGTTGGAAAGATCTCTTCAATAGAGAATTATAAAGAAAGAATTATAAAAAGTCTGATAATGTAAAACTCTGCCTATAAATTCAATGCTATATCAGCCTAATTAAATATGGCTTCCAGTTTGTAAATCATTCTCTCTTTTGTGTTCCATCTTCATAGTATCATAGCAAGGATGGGCATAACTTCCTCATGGAAAGCCCAGAATATTGAAGGTCCTACATAAGCTAATTCATTCTCCGGGTTGTGTTGTACAAATAGAGTAGAATAATGTGTCTTATTATGCTGCCTTTGTTTTTTTAGCTGTAAGTGTAAGAATAAGTGTTTTTTATTGTGATCATCCTGTACTAGTTCTAATATCTGTTGGGGAAGATTGTTCACTGCTACATTGATTGCTCCAGAATTACTATGGAGATGTTTATTCTGTGCGGATCTGCTGCATGAAGGATTATTGATTGCAGAGGCGCTGCAGCTAGACTAAACCGTGAAGAAAAGCTGTGGCAACATTTGGGCAAGTCTGATAATGTAAAACTTTGTCTATAAATTCAATGCTATCTCAGCCTAATAAATATGGCTTCCAGTTTGCAAATCATTCTCTCTTTCTATTTCTATTTGTGTCTTCAAACATCATAGTATCAGAGCAAGGCTGGGCATAACTTCCTCATTGAAAACCCAGAATATTGAAAGTATTGCATAAGCTAATTCATTCTCCGTGTTCTACAAAATAGAGTAGAATAAAGTGTCTTATTATCCTGGCTTTGTTGTTTTAGCTGTAAGTGTAAGAATGAGTGTTTTATTGTGTTCGTCCTGTACTAGTTCTAAAATCTGTTGTGGATTAAGGCTGTTCACTGCTACATTGATTGCTCCAGAACTACTATGGAGATGTTTATTCTGTGACGATCTGCTTCCTGAAGTCCGTGATGTTTTCCTCTTCTCTAAAGATGTAAAGCAGCTATTTCCCTAGAGCAGATCTGCATGAAGGATTATTGATTGCAGAGGCGTTGCAGCTAGATTAAACAGTGAAGAAAAGCCGTGGCAACATTTGGACAAGGAGATAGCCCATCACAGTAGAGCCAACTGTTGAAAAGACTCCGTGATCAAGTGCATTGAAAGTTTGATGGCTGAATGGGAGCAATTTGGCGTGTGGTTTTGAAAGCGGCCCACTTCTGTAAAGCTGCTGTTTGAAGTGTTTGAAGTGTTCAACGTATTCCCCTTGTGTGCTGTGTAGCAAAGCTTGGTGTATGAGAAGGCACGTGTTAAAAGGACAAAAAGAATTGCTGAGATAATGTATAGCTGCAATGCATACCAGTCGGGTATATTTTTTAACTTTTGGGCGTTTGCTTGTTCTTAACGGTGATTTGAGGATACAACGGACCTACTATTAAGTCTTGGCATTGATCACAATAGTTTGGTGACTGCATCTGGGGAGTTGGAGATAATGTTTTGAAATTTTTTCAATGTCTTCAAAATGTCATCACATAAAACAAACTATTTTTAATGGATATGTGGGTTATCAAAATTTAAAAAGGAGGCAATCTTAAACAGTGTACTAAGATGATTAGCTTAGAGACATATGCTCTTAGTTACTTATGCTGGTAGAATTCAATATATAAGTGTTCTATGTAAATAAACCGCGAGTGAATCTAGCAACGCAGTCTTGAACGATTGAATGTTACCGGGTGCAGGTGCTTATCACCCGGCTTGACCAACGAGTCTAACCGCTATAAATAATGATGATAGTTTGATGATTAGATACAATTCTCCTTGATGGTAATTGGTGAGTGATAAAGTCAATTCTCAACAGTTCCTTTGTCCATGATTTGTTCTCCTCTCTCCCGTGTTTCTGCAAAAGTACTTTTCCTATATAGCACGCATCAAGCAGGTGGCAAAAATCGCCAGGAAGTCACAATCGAATCAGTGAAGGTAAACACCAACTTTTGCAAAAGAAACAGATTTGTACATAGGAAATTAGGAACAATCATTGCAAAAAAGAAGAGAAATTTTGAGACATAAAGATACCAATGTAGTGATCATGAAGAATTAAGGGCGCTCCTTTAAATAGATTCTAATAAAGAGAAATATGCACAGAGGAGCAACAGAGATTGACCACACTGCCAGATATTTTAATAGCACAAAATTTAGAACTAATTGTCCCTACCTAGAGTCAGAGTTACTTCAGTGAACAATAACCAAAATAAGAATGATCGAAATGTCACACGCGCTGCTGCAATCCTAGTTAAAATAAGGGAAATAGATAGATACACTTGGAAAATAAACAACTAACAGTTGATTTAGGTTGAAACAATGGAGTCAATAACAAATATTTTCTCTTAGTTGCTATTTTGTTTCCTCCTTCAAGTAGAACCTATGCAATGCTCTCTCTTCAAGAATCAACCTAATGTCCACTTTTAGCAGAGATCAATGGTCCATGTCACGTAAAATCAGGCATCAAAGAAGAAGCAAGGTTACAATTGAGGTTGATTCAACTCCGCTGCAGCAGTGGTACACTAAAGCCAAATTTAGAAGGAAGCGTTTGACTCTATCCAAGTGCTGTGAATATCCTCCATGTCCCCCGAGGTAGCTGTTTCGGTGATGATCTTCACAAGCACACTGCATGGTAATACTGGTGATGATATATGGAACCTGTCAAGATAGAGTTTATGTTGTGGCCACAAGAAGATTTCAACTTGAATTTGCATCACCATATGCAAATGCCCAACTTTGCCAATTATGAGATCTTTTGATGAGTGTACTATCAGTATTTTTTAAGAGACAATATTAAGATGAAAAGTCCTCAAGAATATTTATCTGCAAAAGAAAACAAATGGCCTATCAGAAGCTTTAATTTCAGTATCATTAGAGAATGAGCAATAGTGCCAACTAAAAATTTCATGAACCTGCAAAGTTGTCACCAACATGAAATAGAAAGATTTCTTGGATTTAATTGTCAGGTTATCCTAAAGAATAGATTGTGAATTCTATGATATCCAAGTTGAATTTGACAAAATAGAAGGCCAAAGACAAGCTTGCCTTGAAATTGAAGCTGGAAATGCTGTCTATCATGTCATAAAATTAGCACGCCCTTTACTCCATGGTTACAGAACGAGACCTCATGAAAATTGGGGTCTATTAGTTCATTCCAATAAGTGCAGTGCAAGGCAGGGCAGACTAACCCTTCTTTCATTTGATTTTTGATAATGTATTTTAGATGAGTAAAAAAAAAGTGTACGGTGTTCATTTCTGCCACATACAATGATCCATTGAGTGCATGGTATCCACGCGGATGGATTGAGTGAGTTGGAGCTTACTATGTCACTTGTGCCTAACAGATCTCAAATGCATGGACATTATGTCAGACACTTTGCAACTAGAACCTTCATAACCTTTACGTGTCTAGTACAAGTCAACACCTGTCAATTAATTAATGAGCATGTCTACAACTTGGACATGGTTTCATGCTATTTACAACAACCCCGCACATCAAGGACTCGGGTTCAATTCATGGAGAATGGCCCAATTTCTTCAATACCAAAGATCGTCTTCCAAGCTCTCATGCACAAAAAGTGAATATGGGGATTTACGAAATACGCTGAAACAACTACTAAACTATAACAACTCTACATTTAGATTTCTATAGTGCCAACACTCATCGCGTGTAGAACTTTCTAGCATTATCTGCATCCGTAAGGACATTTAGATTTCTATAGTGCAAACACTCACCGCGTGGAGAACTTTCTAGCGTTGTCTCCACCTGTAAGGAGATTTGAGCTGGATAGAAATGATGACCAAATAGTCTCCTTTCCATCTCAAGGAGCTTTATGAAATGAACCGAATTGCTTTTTTTGCACACATTGGTGAAGCTTTATTCTATGGACTTTATATGTTGTTCATCTCTGTAACCTAAATACTGTGTATGATTCTGTTGTTTAGCTATGTTTTGCTTGTGTGTGTGAAAATGAAAATAAATACATGGTTAAATGTCGATATTTGTATCTGCTAATAGTTGAATGCATGTTTTTGAGGAATCCAAACTGCTAGCTTCTTCGGTTTGAATTCTTTTGGCATTCGACATCATGTCTTCTATGTGCAATGTTATGCTATATGCCTCTGTAACTCAAATGGTTGTTATGTGTTTGGCTTCAAATTGTGCCATGCATGTAGGCATGCTGTTATGTATTGATGTCTGAGGGCATGGGCCTTATCTAGTTTGAGGCGTATGAGCATATTGACATGGCCATAGGCCAAAAGACAATATGACTTGACAAGAGTATGACGACTGTGCATATGTGCTATTTGTTGATTATTAGTTTATTGGTCCTTTAAATCTTAAATGAGATGTGAATAAATTGGATATAAATGTAAAAGGGTTGCTAAAAAGGTTAATTCCTGAGCTTGTTGCAGATAGTTGTGCTCATTTTCAAAAGCGAAGAATTGAGTTGTATCCTCTTGAAGTTCAGGAGAATGGCAGCGGTTCACCAGTCACCATTAAAGCAGTCATTCTCATGGAGAAATTGTCCATAATCCGAAGATCTTCCAGCTATTTATGGAGGTTCCCATTCTTCCGAGTTTGAGCCTGCGTACTGAGATGAAGATAAGAGTATGTGATGGTAAAAATCAATTATTACAGTATCTTTTCAAATATTTGAAAAACTATTTTGAAACAAATTTACTCAATTCATTATTCATTACAGCTTCCTTGTTTGTAGTATTGGATAGCATGTAGAGAAAACAATAGACATCACATGATACAGTCTGTGGATATGGACCCCAGAAAATAAGGGCCTGAAAAAATCTAAAAATTTCCTCAACAACCATCTCTTTTTTGTCCTTCCACGTATAAGTGTAAGAGAGTCGGCTCATCTCACATAGAGACGAAGACGATTTTCTCGTTTCTCTATTCCTTGCGTTACTAAATGTTCTGGCGTTTTAGGTTTACGGCTCTCTATGCGCAGGATCAGGTTTAAATTCACACAATATTGATGCCCGATTTTATGAGATTAAAGGTTATTCGTGTTTTTTCAAGATTATTTACACATCTTTAAGCCACTTTCAATGATGAATGGCCCTTTCCATAAGTTGCTTGCATTGGTAAATGACCCTCTCTGTAAGTTGATTGCAATGATGATCAATCCTTGGTAAAGAAGCCTTTAATTGTCTTGGATATTTTTACGTGAGATCCTTTATAATTAATTTGAACCTGGGAGTTTTTGTTTAAAATTGATGTAATATTAAAAGCAAGTGTTTATTTTTGTTTCTATTTTTGTCGATGAAGCCATTACTCTCTGTCTCTGAAAACAAAATCGATTTAGTTGCATCTATGGAAGATGCAACAATTATGAAAGGAATTGAAATTCAACAGGAAATCAAGTTGAAATTCAACAGGAAATCAAGTGATACAGAACATAAAGATCGAACGATAGGTTTTATGTTTTAAACTTCTAGAAGCTTGGTTAAAAAAGATTTCTTAAACGTTTCATTGTCGTATGGTCGTGAATTTGACACAATAACAATAGAATTCTTGTTTGCAATAGCAGGATGGACATGGATTTATGTACCTGCTCTTTTTCTTCATTTTTAGATGCACCTTTCCTTTTTGGCTTGTGATATATCTATTTCATTTCGGCATTTGAATAAGTTCGACAGTTTCAAGCATATTAATGACACAATTTCTCTCTTTGTTATATTCATCTGGATATTAAATCGATGTAAACCCGTGGAGATGTAGCTTTAGTTAGAGGGCATTTTGATTTTCACTTTTCTTCTCGAGGAAGCAAACCCTGTGAATCATGAAGAGGTAAGTATTCCATATCTTTACTGATACCTGATTGCTAACAAGGTATCCAATACACTCAAGCATATTGCTAAATAATGCGAAATTATGAATTGAATTTTGCAAGCAATCATAAGTGGAGTTGTTGCAGCGTCATCACCACGACCGGAGGGAACTTCTTAAAAAATTGTAACACAACCTGGTACTGTTTCTCTGGACGATGTAGACTTGGACCAAGTCAGTGTTGATTATGTTTATGAATGACTACTATGTCCCTGGTTTGGAGGCAGACACAATTTGAAGATAGACAGAAGGTAAGCTGGGAAGGAGGTCTTGCAAGCCAACCAGCTGATATACAATTATTGTAAATAGCCGCTAGTTCGTACAGGTGTGTTGATGCACTCAATATGCTTCTACTCAATGTTTGGAAATATTAAATATAATTTCAGCAATATTATATTATTTATGGAAGAAAAAAAAACAAAAACAATATTGAACTTTTCTGGACATTGTGGAGAATATTTTGGGACATTGTGGAGAGTAGAAAGCCATACCTTAGAGTCGAGTTTGAATACTTTTAAACGCATTGAAGAGCTTAGAATGATTGAAGCTGCCAATAAATCTGCATATTTTAGACTATTTTTAATGGAAGGATGTATTCCGAATCTTTCTTCCTTTTTTGCATTTGTGCTCTCGATCTACCCTGACCTCTGCTACATAATTTTGAGGTTGAGGCTAAACAAGAGCGCACAATAAACTATCATTCGAATCCATAGAACCAGAACATGTATGGCATGAAATCCATAACATCTCTTGAACAAGAACATCTAAAACATAGCCACCACATTGGCATGAAATCCATAACATCTCTTGAACAAGAACATCTAAAACATAGCCACCACATTGGCTTCTTGGTGGAGAAAAAATATATAGACATTGATTGGTTGAACAAAAGGTTTAATTAAGACTTGGATATTCAACATGGACAATGCACACTTCCGCCTCGATATAAGGCCAAATAAGAAGTCGAAATGGCTTTTTGGTGGACAAAAAATATATAGACATTGATTGGTTGAACAAAAGGTTTAATTAAGACTTGGATATTCAAAACTTAGGAGAAAGATTTAAAATATGTCTTAGTTTTTGTGCAGGCTAATTGAAACAATGGCAAGACAATTCATAACACTTCCGCCTCGATATAAGGCCAAATAAGAAGTCGAAATGGCTTTTTGGTGGACAAAAAATATATAGACATTGATTGGTTGAACAAAAGGTTTAATTAAGACTTGGATATTCAAAACTTAGGAGAAAGATTTAAAATATGTCTTAGTTTTTGTGCAGGCTAATTGAAACAATGGCAAGACAATTCATAGAGTCCCTGCCTGCCGGAGGGCAGGGACTAATAAACATGCAGTCTTTTTAGCCTAGTTCAAAGTCCCATAGAAAATTATAAAGGTCTTTGGTATTCATGAATGTGATGCCTAGAAAAGGTGATAATGTAATCACGGGGTTTTTGGTATTCATGAATGTGATGCCTAGAAAAGGTGATAATGTAATCACGGGCGTGGGTGATGCAAGTAATCAAATTTAAGTTAATAAATTAATAGCATAATGAGTTAAGTTAAGTTAAGTTAAGTTAAGTTAAGTTAAGTTAAGTTATGTTAATGTTTATGTTTAAGTTAAAGTTAAAGTTAAATTAAGGCTAAGTTGAGTAAGTAATGATATTGTTAAAGTTTGTCAAGTTTAGATCATGTAAGATTATGGCATTGGTGTGTCAATTAAGTTTGTCATGTCAAGGTTATAAGTGTTTTTTGGATGGAAATTTCCTCATTTACCAAGTCAAGGTTATAAGTGTCTTTTGGATGGAAATGTCCCTTTAACAAGAAATATTTGTATGCAAGAAATTGGTTAGACAAGCGCTGATAGAAGACAAAACAAAATATATTCATGGTGTTGAGATGGAAATGGGCACATAGTAATGAGCTTGTAATTTGTTGGGAATTTAGTAAAGCATTTGGAATGCTTGTTGATCTAGTGATGCATATGCAATGTAAGGGGTCACGGGTGCATGATAGATTGTACCTGACACCCCAAAGGTTTTTGGTCGAAGTTGTAAAGCTTAGCCATAGACAAGTTGTATTCCTCACATTGTTGTAATCCTCGTTTAACAGGAAAATGTGTTGTAGCGCATAGGCGTATGTGATCACAGGATGTGATGTCATCTCATAGGTAGAGAGGTTGTGGCATTAATTTGTGGAATTGACCACTGTGACAAGGGTGACATGTTCACCCATATGTTAGCTCGATGTTGGATCAAAGAAGATGACTTTTTCGATTGAAAGGAGATGCACGAGTTAATCTATTCAAATGTTGGGACCAAGTTATGATTAAGGGGGAGTTTGCCATGTTGATGAATCACGCAAGTGAAAATATTTTCTAGTGAACTGACATATACAATGGCTGGCAACCCATGCATTTCGCTAGATGTATTTTTTTTATATAGACATTGATAATGAGTTTGTGCAGATTAAAAAAGTTGGAGTACAAATATTGAGGATAAATCAAGATAATGAAGAAAGCCCAAGACAATGGTGACAAACAATGGAGACCAAGATGAAAACCCAGTTAATGATGAAGACATGACCAAGGTGGAGAATATGACCCATAGGAAGACCATGATGAAAATGACCCATAGAAGTGACAAAAACACTTTGTTAAAACTATTACCTCTAATAAATGTTAAGGGGAAGCGTTAAAACAATGATTACACAATGTGGATGTCTAATAAATGTTGCAGTTGAAAGAATAGTCAATGGATGGAAATATCTCTTCAATGCAGAATTCTAGACAACCCGAGAATGTAAAACTCTGCCTATAAATTCACTGCAATCTCAGCCAATTGAGTAGGGCTACCGATTTGTAAATCATTATCTTTCTATTCTGGTCTGTGTGTTCAATCTTCAAACATCTCACCATCATTTTTTGTGAAAAATTGGCGAGGGTTGAAGTTTTGCCATTAGAACTAATACCAATGTACTTTTCCTTGGACATTAGTAGGAATCACAAATTAGAGGAGCTTCTCGGTCTAGAAACATTGTCATCTTTGAAGGAGTTGAATGCGGCATTTAAATGTAAGAAGTTAAAGGAGAGTGTACGAGAGTTAGGGCAAAAGATATTTGATCAGAATCGAAACAGAGAATCACGAGACTTATTACAATCAAAGATTCTTTGGATTATTTTGAGACCTCAAGTATGATGAGGGTGCTTTTTCATTTCACTCCACTCACCCAATTTAATTATGGTGAAGGCGTTAAACAATGGAGACAAAGTCTCGAAGATTCCTCGTCGGTTTAGAAAATATAAACTTGACACATGTTTGCAGACTATTTTGGTGATAGTTAACGCGCTTTCCTCCTAGTTGATGACCAGTCTTCCATTTTCCTTCGATTTGGCTGTTGGCTGGTCAATCTATTAATGTGTTAATTTTTGCAATAAATCATACAAATCCATCCATTTCGCTCGACAATCTGTTCAAGGTAAATTATCCTTTTTCAGATTTGACTTTGTGTGTATTTTGGGGTATGTGAGTGCTCTTCAGCTTCATTGAATGATTTTTTTCTTTGATTGGAAACAGTGTATGTGATTTCAAAAGCTTGCACCTGATTTTCATTGCATTGTTATAAATTTATGTTGTCATGTAAATACTCATCACATCATCTCTGCACCATCCTTCGATTCCCTGAAAAACGTTAAAGGTTATATTGACTTTTTATTCATAGGGTTTCAACACAAAATTATGTTCGGTTTTTCTTTTGGGCTTGAACCCAAGATTTTATTTGATGTTTTATGTTTATGTGTAGAGTTGATTATTTTGACTATGTCGTGGTATGAACATAGAAGATTGGGGATACCCATTACCATGTTTGAATATTTATTTCGCCGAAGCATTTACGCCGAGGGTTTGTGAGCCATTAGGGGAATTTTGAGGTATAAAATGGGCCTCATAAGAGATGTAATAAAATATTGTAAGTTTGTCATTTTGCGGGGAAGGTATATTTACAACTCGCCTTTAGCACTACAATTCATGTAACTATGGTTAAGTCAAAATGAAAAGAGGTGTACAAATAAAATTAATAAAAAGCAATCTTTGATATGACTAAAAACATGAGTACTTTTGAATGCAGAAATATACTAAAATAAAGTACCATAAAATAAAATAAAGTAAATTATTTTAGTTTTGAATTGTAAACCTAAGTTAAACTTTTGTAAATAAACTTATTTAAAATTATTCAAATTAATAATTATTTATTTTATATATTTACACATTTGATATAAAATTTTAATCCTTATTCTTTAATTAAATATAACATTATATATTATATTAAAATATAATATAATATGTATTATAATTATTATAATATAAAGTAGCTCGCACGGGTGTAGCTCAATCGACGATTCACTTGATATGAAGGAAATGTTGTAAATGGAGGTCATGAGTTCAAATCACCCTGACTTACCCGTGCTCCATGCTTGCAGGTTGTGTGGATGCATCTAGGGGTATGGTGGTAACGGACGGGATTGGACCCATGGACCTCGTGTCGTGCGAGTACCAGCCCCATCCCAGTTGTCGATTCCCCTAGTACAAAATAAAAAATAATTATAATATAAAGTAATAATTATAATATAATATATATTATATTTTAATATAGTATGATAAATAACTATTTATATAAACGCATAATATATGTGACTTTATATTATAACAAAAAGAAAACATAAAGAGTGGATTATGTTATATAATGTGAATATGATGTTTTATGTTATATATTATATGTATTATATATCTCATGATAAAAGATAATATATGATGTGATATAATACATAATGATTTATTATGTCGTAAGTTTATTTATTATATAAAATCCAAAAGTACTAAATCATGATTTTATTTTTGAATTTTTGTTTAACTTTTGATTAATAATATATTTTTAAATTCAAAAGAGAAAGTACTTTAAGAGTATGAAGTACATAAATATTATTTTTGAAAGTAATTTATGGGTATTTTTTTCATTATGAGTATGGTTAACCATGGATTTTCATCCACCATTTAGAATTTGACAAGTAAGCAACTTTAACTCAAGCAATGCCACCTCAACCGTAAGGGATGATGTCATTATCTATAATTTGATTGGTTCTTGTAAAGTTGATTTTGATGGTACATTTTTGTTTTGTTTTGAGGCCAATTTTTTATCTCAAAATTCTCCTAATGTTAGGGCGCCTGTACGTGCGGTGCTTATTTTGTTCACGGACCCGATAAATGCCAAAACAATGACTCTGCATGAATATGATGAGGTTTTCTAGGAGGAATTTGAGGTCACCAAGAGTGCGATGGTTAAGGATGTTTTGTATGTTGACTCAGGTATTGAGAGTCAGTTCATTAAGTTTGATTGGGTCATACCTTTGAGATTCATGGAATCAATGGATGATAGACGCCCCCTCCTCAATCCCTCACCAACATGGCCCTCAAGAGTGGCTTCTACACAATCCTCTTTTCTCCATTCTCTCGTTGCGACCAAGGAAGATGGAGGAGATGTCAAGACTAGAAACATTGATATCCTTGGATCTAAGGGTGCAACCATATCTATGGAGCTAAGAGGACTTGTCAGTTCCCATACTGAAGCGATAGCTATATCCACACTCATAGTCATCACCCATTCAAGTAGAGATGTAAAAGAAGGTGAGGTCTCCTAGAACTGCTGCCTATGGTGCGTTGGTGGATTCGTTGGCACATGAGGGAGGAGGTCAAATTATTATGTATATGATTCTTATCTTTTTTTGTTGGTTTCAACTTCCTCTTCATTTAGTTTCTCTCTTCCCTCTTTCTGCTTCCCTTAATATTCTCTTCTTCTCTTCGTTGTACTCCTATTCTATCATCTGCTCTGCACTTGTATTCTATTGTCTTTCGCTATGACTCCTTTCCATTACAACTCCAAAATATTATACTCTTTCTCATTCTCCCTCTAACACCCAAATATTATGCTTCTACTTTCCTATGTCTTCTTTCCAAACCAAGGAATAATCCTCGTCCTACAAAACAACAATGAAATTGGATTTAAAATATGTTTACTCATTTACTAATTTCGATATGCTCTCTCACCTTCATTTGCCATGTTGTCTCTCTCATCGCTGCCTTCACCAAGTTTTTTCATTATGTATCCATTTGTGTCTAACTCCATCTACCCATCCAGAATCTTGGTGGTTGGTTAATGCCTGATGTTGAAGAAAAAACCCAGATACTTCCAACACAAACATCTCACCTCTCTCGGTGTTTTGTAGATTGAGCTCGTAGATTTCAGTGCCTTTGAATTCATAAAATTTCCACAATGGGAAATTTATTCCTTGGAATTTTTAGCTTTAGTCCTTAATTTCTAGTTCACGGATGTAATTTATATAGTTCCTTTAATGAATTTAAAACAAAATATATTATCTTGCATGTATTTAACAGTTGATTTATTACTGCTTTGAATTGTTATATGTTTAGTTTCAATTTTAGGGTTTCATTGTGCAACTTGTTCATAATTGTTGTTCCCAATTGGCTTAATAGAGTCTCATGAAATAACAAACATGGGACATGGAAGCCTACCTGTCCACATTGTTTTTTATAGTGGATTTGTTGTTGGTTTGGATTGCTATATGTTTAGTATCAATTTGAGGGTTTCATTGTTCAAGTCGTTTTTAATTTGATTCTCATGGCATAACAAACATTAGCCCTGGTTAAACCATCTTAAAGCCTACCTATCCACCTCATTTCTAACATTTAAGCTTATTCATAAATCAGTCTAGTGCCATTTAGACCCGATGTTGTCAGGAATTTCACACCTTCTGCGGACAGAAGCTGTTCCTCTGGTTTGAATGGTTCAGATCCAAAACAAATAAGTTACAACAAGGTTGATAGACTTCTCCTAGAAACTGCAGACACCTGGAATACAATCTTCAGAGATTGATGTGGCCCTTCACCTATGGCAAAATATCTCCAAGAAGATACTTGCAAACACACATCAAACACAAAGGATCAAAAGTACCAAAGTATTATCTATAGATCTATATTGGTGACTAAGGAATCCAATAATAAACATGCAAGATTATACAAGTTATATGGGAAGAAAACCAACTTTGCATTGATAAATAATGAAATAGTTTACAACCTGTGCCTTAGTGTTGATGCACTCCTCCACAAAACTGATGTCTTATCCCTGATAGCTCCAACTTGCTCCTCTATGCTCACTCTTGATGGATCAGGCCAGAATGTCAAAATGGCAGCATGACTTTGCTCTCCCTTCAACCATGGGGTATGAGCCTATTTATATAGGCCTCAAATGGATAGGGATGGTTGATATTTTGGTGGGTGAGGTGGATAGGAGATCCCCAAAGCATGGATCTCGAGCTCAACTGACCTAGGTGAATAGGGATAAGGCCTGCCATGAAGCTTATGATTTGAAAGCTTCATGAAGTCTCCCTTTTTCACTTTTTACCAAGGGCACCGCTCTTGCTCCCTGATGACAGAGCAGTGTTAAGGTAGAACTGCTCTTCAAGCAAAGAGGAAAGTCGGTGCCACCGCCTGTCTTCAACACAACTCAGGAAGTGCTGAAGAAGGTACCGCTCCTAAGCTTAAGGGTAGAAGCAGTGCTAGGTTTTTATATGCAAATTTGACATTTGGATCAAGGTTTTCACTTCAAGATTTGGGAATGAGGGCAAACATGGATGTTTAGGATCTTATCACATGTTGATGATGAGATTTGGGTGTAACAGAATGCCCCCCAAAGAATGAGTCTAGAGGGATACAATAGGCGAGAGCTTTGATAGAGCAAGTTATCACTTCGAGGCAAGAATGGGCTTGATAAAAGATCAACATCAACAAGGAATTTGCAATACATCAATACTTTTGACTCATGAGAAAATGTGTCTTCACCATGGCTGCAGACCAATACAAGGCAGATCCATGGGAGAAAATAATGAACATGGCTACTAGAATACAACGTAGATCCATGTGATAAATGACTCAACCTTGGACATAACTACCAGACATACAACGTAGATCTATGTCATACAGATGCAAATTTGAGCATAGCCACGACCATACAAATGTGGATCCATGCTGGTACTTCATACAATATACTCCATCGCAACTTGGGGAGAAAGTTATGAGTGCTTTCAAACAAATACCTAGGGTCTTCGTCTCGTCTTCCACAAAGTACGATTCTATCCATGTGATTACAATGATCTGAAGTCAAACATGGTAGAAACCACTTGATTACTAGTCAATGATGTGAACTGTTAACAAGTGCGAGGGAGATCACCATTGATGTCAATGATTCCCAAGGTACCCTAGTACAATTTACTAAGTGTGAATAGATGTTTTGATGTCGAACACTCAGTGGAATCTTTAGACCAAAGGTCATGATGTGAACCTATGTTGAGAGTGAGAGAATTTGTCATTGAGGCATACAGATCTCAAGGTACTAAATTTGTTTCTAAGACTATTTTTCAGATGATGAACTGATGTTGACAGGAATAGTCTCGTCGAAGGAAGGCCATGGCGAATCCTGGCATTGACGACACGAAACTTGGAACAAAGTTCTAGAATGTCGTAGATAATGTAACCATAGAACTGACTCAAAAGTATTGACACAAAAGGCTGTTTTAATTGCAGAAGTAAACTTTTTACTTCCTTTGAACATCGGGTGGCACGACAAAATACTTGGCGGCATTGATTTAATGAGGCAGGACACAATATGACAATGGACAATGCATTCTTTGACAGGCTCAAAGGAGTGACATGACTCATGAAAGTGGATCGAATTGTAAGTCAGCTGAATACCCAATTGACTAAATGATATGCAGACAAGTGTCATGTTCAAAGCTAACAAGCAACTGCCATTTATTTGCAAAATGATTTCCTTCCCTTAATTCCCCCATCATGATTGATGAGTGCCTCTTTTCATTTTTATGAGTCCAAAGAGGGTAACAAACATGCATTTTAGCTCATCTGAAGACAAGTCCATTCTCATATATTTCATGAACCTAAGAAAGGAGGGGTTCGTTCCTTGAACGGGTCTCTCAGTGTTTAGTTTAACGAGTCCAATGAAAGCAAACTCGGTATTGTTCATGTTTAGAGAGTCCGAACGAAAACGAAAGAAAACTCCAAAGGGTCCTTTTTCATATGATTTAGTCTCTAGGGCCCGAAAATGTAATACCCGAGAGAACTCTTCCAATCATGATTAGCTGGAGCATTCATTTTTTGTAAGTAGTCTATCTGAACCGAAAAAGAGATAACCTACCGTCGGAGAGACGAATATTCAAATATTTTTATGAGTATGAAGATGACAAGTACTTGAAAATCTTTTCATATTTAGGGAGTCCGAAAAGAGTTTAAAGGAGACTCCATTAGGTTTATTTTTCATGACGAGAAGTTTTTACGAGCCTGAAAAGAATCGGAAAAAGACTCGGAACTTTGATACTGAGTTCTAAGAGCATGACCAAAGTCTTGAAACAAACGCTCGGGCACTTCTTCCGTTTTTCGGAAGTGCGAAAAAGTGAAAAACAAACTCCTCCCTAGATACCACTCTTTATCTTTTCATCCCTGTAAGGGCCTAAAAAAGTCCATTAGTTCCCTAAATATTCGAATAAATGACTTTATAAACTATATTGAAGGGTGTTTTCATATCAAAATGATTTTAAAAGCATTAATAATAATGTGAAAAACCTAAAAATATATATTTAAAATCCAATTGAATAGTAAAAACAAGTCATTTTACTATTTACCAATTTGTGAGAGCATTTGGGAGACTTTTGGAGCCAGATCTTCAACTGAAGATTATAGGAGAATCCACCGTCCATTTTGAGTATCGTCAGAGCCAGGTAGATGCTAGAACCTTGCTCCTTCACTTTATAATTTCCATTTTTGCTTTGGATAGGGTTTCAAGGGTCTTTGAACAAGCCTTAAACCCAAATTGCGGGCACCGCTCCTGCTTCTTACGGGACAGGCGGTGCCTGATAAAAACCACCCCTGTTCAGTTTCACTCAGGCGATGCCAACATTAACTTATAAAATAAGAACCAACATTAACTTATAAAATAAATTGCTTAGACAATGGCGAAGTTGGACAAGTTTCCAAGCTCTGAAGTTGCCCCAATCGACTACCGTGTTACAAGTAAGGGAAGAACTCGTTCATTGAAAACTAGGGCTTACCCTTTTCGGAGCTAAGAGCCATGAAGAGAGCTAGCAGCATCACCTTCACTGTCGCTAAGAGTAACCACCAGTTCCTGCAAGTGCATAACCCGGTGCATTAGTTGTATTTCTTTTCCTAAATAAAAACCTATTGTAAATACAAACTTTAAGATGGGTAATGCCTTTCGATTTACAAGGAATAAATATTTACCTATCAAGATAATAAACAGTTTAGTAATGGAGCTGTCACCAACAAGCAAGGCGAGAAAATGAAACTCCAAACCCTACGACAAAGGAGCTTAACAAATAGCTAGTAAAGCTCAACCTTTCATGCAGTGACAAACCACGATAGAAGGGCAAAAAGGGGAGTTACAGGCGGGTCGTAAGCCAAAAGCAAGAGAACAATAGACCCTGGCAGAATAAATAAACCCACGGTGGGGAGTTGGAAACAGGACTGAACTCAAAGGAACCATAGCACGACAAACCCAAGTGTTGGGACAACTGACACCTGAGTATCACTCACGGCTGCCATGAGAGCTTGTAGAGCAGCCCGAAGGGCCAACGCAAATTGCGGAGGAAGAATAAGGAAAGGGTTAGGGTTGCTTGGTTTTATATACGACTAGTACATGGCCAGGAGAATACCACGTGGCCTCAGTAATACAAATCATGCAGTGGGTCGACTTTCAATAGTTTACCTGCGAACGAATAATTTCAATTATTTCCACAATGATTTTTATCAAGCAATGCATGCATTATAGTATAAACTCATTCCAACGTTAATATAACACATTTATATATGATAACGTTGATTTGGTGTTGGATAAAACAATGATTATCGAGATGTTGACCTCATGAAGATTTGGTAATCATATAACTACTTATAACCCCGAAACCTTGATTTAAAAAACTCTTCGAAACTATTATATTTGTTTATGTTTGTAAAGCATCATTGAATATGCATAGGGATATAAAACAAACCTTTTTGGAGCGGAGATAACTCATCAAATTATATAGTATTATCGATATTGCAATATGATTGTTTTGATTAACCATGTTTATCAACGTTAATCCTAGTAAATATAATAACCATGTGTTTATGTAAAGTCCAAGTTGAATTGTGTAAAACCATCGAACAACTATAGATCTCTATGTTATAAACATTATGGTCTATGTAAGGTTATACTCCTTTTAACCCACAACTTAAGTGGTGTTAAATATAGAAGTTGGAGAGTATAGTAAAGAATAGAACCCTGTATTCTTTACAAGATCAATGATTGTTTTAGACTTGTTTAGAAGCTTCAAACTAACAATAGAATTGTATGATTATAAACATAATACTATATGCATGTTTTCTAATCCTTATAAAACCAACGTTCGATTGGAAATAAACTATAAAGTGAGCTAGTATGGTAAAAGAATATTTATTGAATTCTTTTACATAGTTCAATAGGGTTTAAACTTTAAAAGTCAATAGTTGTTTCTCAACTTTGCTTTGTTAAGTATCTTACCAAAATTATTTATTTATAAGATGATTTCATGATTATGAAAGGTAACTGGTGCTTAGCATAAGATGGAAGATTGATCTTTATAGAAAACACCTACCTTAAAAGCTGTTATAAACAGTAGCTTAATATGAAAAAAGCATCCTAGAAGTAATAAGAGTTGCAATGGAATAATCCTACTCAAGTCTATAATCAATATAACCACATGAATGGACGTAGGTTTATGAAGTAAAGGCAAACAATTTTGTCATATGAGAAGACGCTATTGCTTTTACACTAATCGAACTTATAATGTCAAGAAGTTTACACGCTGTAAGTTTCTCTGTAGAAGATAAATATCGATCAACTTGATACTCACACAAATAGTATGATATTGTATAATAACCAATAGTGCAATCAATATAACGTTGTAAGGTATGCAATTTAAAGTAGCAGTTACTATGCTACTAAGATTACAAGTTTAGAGCCACAATAAGTATCTTTATTGTCGCTACATACGATAAAGAAATAAACTATTTTATTTGAACTTCGTTTACAAGATAGACTGAAGAAAGCAAACTATTTTACCTCATGAAAGTTGCCGGGAATTTAGCAGCTTATTTACTAAGCTTATTAATTGCAAATAGAAACATTTTTGGATACTTTATGAAATTTAAAATGTTACTCGTTCAATCATACCTGTAAACCTGTAAGAACAAGTAATCTTTCTGCGTTAGCATAAATGCTAAGTAAGCCCAGGATTCAAGGATAGATTCCACCTACTTGACATAAAGAGGACTCATCAGTAAATTGAATTAAAATAATATGCAAGTAAACCTTATTCATATTAAAAAAGGAAACTGCTTAGTTAACGTATTTGAGATTATGTAATACAAATGATTTGACTGTTTCTTTTGTTGCTAACCTTTAGCTATTAGTAAACTACAGTTTCAGCATTTCATGTTATCTCAAAATTTTAATTTTTTGTGAAAATTTGGGGTTTTGACATGTGGTATTAGAGCACAAGGTTCAAACACTAGGCCTTGATGAAGCCCAACTAGATTTTACAAAATAGTAAATTGAATTATTATGCTGATGTATTTTCTTTTAAATGTTATTCAACAGAGAAATTGTTTTCTGAAGTTTAACAAATAGGTATGGAAAGGCTGGAAGAATATGCAGAGGAGGAATCTCCAGTTACTGAACCAAGAAACTTACCAAGAGATCCTATACCAGAGGATTTAACTACCAATTCCTCAGAACTATTACAAACTGTAAAAGACCTAAAATCTAAAATGGAATCTGTAAAGCGAGAGAATGAAAGGATTCTGAGGGCTCAGGAGGAGTTGAATCAGATCCTAACTGAAAAGTTTCAAACTGAGGGTAGGGGTAGAAGAACTGAATCAAAAGATAAAAGTCATCAACGTAAATCTAAAAAGATGAAACATACTAAAGATGAAAGCAGTTCATCTTCTGAGGTGTTTGGTGAACAATGAAATTTCCATTCTATTAGTGATAGTAGTGATGATAATCATTATACCAAAAAGAGGAAATACAAACCTTATGAGGAAATTTTTGGGGAATTCAAAAAGATAAAACCACCAACATTCAATTGAGAGACTGAGAAGGGGGAGGAAGCAGAATCATGGTTATCTGAGATGAAGAAGTATTTCCAGATATACAATTATTCTAACTAGTTAAAGGCTAGAATGGCTATATACAACCTCTCAGGAAAGGCTGACATTTGGTGGCAGGACTTGAAGAGAGTTAAAGGAATTAAAGAGAAGAATGGAAATTGGAGTACCTTCAAGAGGTACTTTAAAAATAAATTCCTGTCTGAGCAATATTATGAAGAAAGAGCAAAATAATTTTATGAGCTTAAATTAGGATCAATGACAATGAAAGATCTGAACAACAAATTTTTAAGTCTACTTAGGTATGTGCCATAACTTGTAGATGAGAAACCAAAGGTACAACGATTCCTCAATTGTCTACCTTATCATATTAAGGACATGATTGAATATGACAATCTAAAGACTTTGGAAGAAGCTATGAGGAATGCTAACTTCTGTTTTGAACAGAATCAGAAGAAGGAAAGCTTGGCCAACTGGAAAGCCAAGGAAAATAATAACCAGTATGAACAAAAGAAGAAGGATTTTGTGCTCAACAGAAATTCTAAGAACAATAAGGCCAGAAATTATCTTAATAATAGGAACTTCCAAGGAAATAAGAATAATTCTCCAAACAATCAGAATAATTCTAAGGGTAAAGAAATTGCTAATAACCATGGAAATTATACCAAGAACTTTGAGCGCAAAGAACCTATAAAGTGTTGGGAGTGTAATGGCCCAAACTATGCTTCAGTCTATCCTAATCGAAAAAAGACCGCTAGTAATATTCATACCATATAGGAGGAGATGACTGTTGGAGAATTAGCAAGGACGATGCCTATAATCAACGCAACCTTGGAGAATCGACAAGCAGAATATCAAACTTCCATGGTGGAAGTAGAAGGTATGATAAATCAAACCCCTGTAACTATTTTGATTGATCCAGGAGCTAGTCTCAGTTATATTGCACCTAAAATGGTAGAAAAATGTAAGTTACCTGTTGAAAAATTTGAGAATTCTTGGTTAGTTTAGTTAGCCACTGGTGCTAAAAGAAAGGTAAATTTTTTTGTAAAATAATGTGCAGTAGTTATGGATCATTTAGAAATTGTTGTGAAGCTCAATGTATTGCCTTTTGGTTCTTATGATTTATTGATCGGTATGGACTGGTTAGAACAACATAGGGCAATTTTAAATTGTTATGATAAAACCTTCACATGTTTAAATAGTGATGGAAAACTAGTAAGTGTAAAAGGAATCCCTAGAAAAACCACCATAAGGAAGATTTCTGCTCTACAGCTTAAGAGGGATGTTAGGAAGGGATGTAAAGCTTATGCAGTAACAATAACTGATGAGGAGAGTCTAATTAATACAGATAAGTTAAAATTGGAAGACATATTAGTATTAAGAGAATATGTTAATGTATTCCTTGAAGAAATTCTGGGACTACCTCTGAAAAGGGAATTGAATTTCACCATTGAGTTGGTACCTAGTGCAGTACCCAGATCAAAAGCCCCTTATTGAATGAACATACTTGAACTTAATGAATTAAAATCCCAATTAAAAGAACTAATTGATAAAAAGTATATTCGACCTAGTGTGTCTCCTTAGGGGGCACCTGTCATCTTTGTTAAGAAAAAGGACGGAACCATGCGACTTTGCATAGATTACCGTCAGTTGAATAAGATGACCATTAAAAATTGATACTCGTTGCCCCACATAGATGATCTGTTTGATCAACTACGTGGAACTACGATGTTTTTGAAAATAAATTTAAGGTCTAGATATCATCAAGTTAGAATTAAAGATGAAGACATCTTTAAGATAGCTTTCAGAACTAGATATGGCCATTACGAGTTTATCGTCATGCCATTCAGGCTTACTAATGCCCCAGCTGTTTTCATGTGTTTAATGAACAACGTTATGCATAAGTATTTAGATAATTTTGTAGTCATGTTTATTGACGACATTTTAATCTACTCAAAAACTGAAGAAGAACACAAAGAACATTTAAAAATTGTTTTGCAAGAGTTACGAGATCATCAACTCTTTGCAAAGTTTAGTAAATGTGATTTCTTCAAGGATAAGATTCAGTAATTAGGTCATGTGGTGACCAAGGAAGGGATTTCAGTAGATCTTGAAAAGATAAGGGCGATCAAAGATTGGCCGGTTCCTAAGGATGTAACGGATGTTCTATCTTTCATGGGCATTACTGGGTACTACCGGAGGTTCATTGAAGGTTTTTCGAGGATCGTGAATCTGATAACTTCTTTGCAAAAGAAAGGAAAGAAGTTTGATTGGAACCAGAAATGTGAGGAAAGTTTTAAAAAGTTAAAAAATTTATTAACTAGTGCACCTATTTTAAGAATAGCTGATCCTAATAAAGAATTTGTAGTGTGCACTGACGCTTACAATGATGGCTTGGGAGGTGTTCTGACTCAAGAAGGGCATGTTATTGCCTAGGAGTCAAGAAAGTTAAAAATTCATGAAAATAATTATGCAACATACGATCTGGAATTAGCAGTTGTTATACATGCTCTAAAGATGTGACGACATCACCTAATTGGCAGAAAATTTAATTTAATGACTGATAATAAAGGATTAAAGAATCTGTTAGATTAGCCTAATTTAAATTCCAGACAATCTAGGTGGCTAGCTTTTTTGAGTGAGTATGATTTCGAAATTCAGCACATTAAAGGTAAAGAAAATAAGGTTGCTGATGCATTAAGTAAGAATGTAAGGCTGAATTTTGCAGTAGTTATCAGCAATTATACTACAGATTTGGATGAATAGCTTAAAGCAGGAATATAACAAGATGAAATTTATCAAAATTTACAAGCTAAAACTAAAGAAAATACAACAGAAAGTTTAAGTAAAGGGTATAGTTTGAATATAAAAGAATTTTTAATGTATAAAGATAGAATGTATGTACCTAACGTACCTAAAGTTAAACTATTAATTCTGGATGAAATTCATAAAACTCCATACTCAGGTCATCTAGGCTACCAAAAGACTATAACTATGTTAGGAAAATATTATTTTTGGCCAAATATGAAGACTGAAGTAGTAGAATATATTGCTAGGTGTTTTGAATGTCAGCAGGTGAAAACTGAACATCAACACCCAGCTAGATTACTTCAGCCGTTACCCATTCCTCGCTGGAAATGGGAGATAATTAGTCTAGATTTTATTACTGGACTGCCTAGAAACTAGAATCTAAATGATTCTATCATGGTAAGAGTTGATAAGTTAAGCAAAAAAACTCACTTTATACCTGTTAAAACTACAAATAAAGCTCCAAACATAGCTGATATCTTTCTAAAACAGATTTTCCAATTGCATGGAATACCGAAAGTCATAATCTCAGATAGAGATCCTAAATTTATAGGAAACTTTTGGAAGTCTATGTTTAAAGGATTAAACACTACATTAAATTTTAGTACATCGTTCCATCCTTAAATAGATGGACAAACTGAAAGAGTAAATCAAGTACTGGAAGATTTATTAAGAATGTATGTGAAAGACCAACCAGGTAAATGGGAGGATTATTTGCATCTGGTAGAATTTGCTTATAATAATAATTATCAGACATGAGCCAGATTTAATCCTTTCGAAATTTTGTATGGAAGATAATTTAATACTCCTATCTCTTGGAGTAATCCAGTGGATATATTAGTATTAGGTCCTGAACTGTTAAAGGAAATGGAAGAAATTGTAAAACAGGTGCAGAGTAATCTGAAAGTTGCGCAGGATCGACAGAAAAGTCAAGCAGACTTAAAAAGAACTCCAAAGGAGTTTCAGGTAGGTGAACATGTGTTCATCAAGGCGAGGCCCAAAAAGAGCTCTCTGAGATTGGGGAGTTGTGCAAAATTAGCATTTCGTTACTGTGGACCATTTGAAATTCTATCCAGGATGGGACAAGTAGCTTATCAATTAGTATTACCACCAAATTTAAGAGTACATAATGTTTTTCACATTTTTGTATTAAAGAAATATGTTCATGATGCTACTCATGTTGTTAATTGGAATGATGTATAGGTGGAACCAGAAGGAGATTTTCTGATGGAACCGGACTGTATCCTCGGGCGGAGGGAGATCACACTTCGGAACCGCACCATTGGACAGATGAAGGTGCAATGGAAGCACCTTAGTCCAGAGGAAGCCACCTGGGAATTGGAAAGTAATATGTGAGATGCATATCCAATTCTGTTCCAGGGAAATTCTGAGGATGAAGAATAAATAACATCGAGGACGATGTTATGTTCTAAGGGGGTGTGTATGTCACATGCCCCAATTTTGCAAAAATAATATTATTTTATTTGATTTTATTTAAAGACAATATGTTAAATTTTATGCTAACTTGTAATTGATGACTCAACAGAGTCAAGGATATTGAGTGTAATTCTGAATATTTTAATTATAAATAAATAAAAGTGGAGACAATAGCTTAGGAGAGTTGTTAAAAGAGTGTTTACTGGTCAAGTTGGTGGAGGAGACTGGGTAGAGAGCAAACAAACAAGTGGCAACATCCTCAAACCTCTTCCAACTGTTGCAGGTGGCAGCCTCCCTACATTTGGGGTCATGATCCCCCAAGAAAGTGGGATCAGAGCAGGTGGCTCAATTAATGACAACTGACCCAAAATACCTAGGCAATCTTGATAAAAATGTCCATTGAAGAGAGCTGAGGCTGCTCATTCTAGAGAAGTGATCATTTAGGTGAATGTAATTCAGAGAAATTCAATGGCAAGGGAATTTGTGGAAAGAGTTTGAGGGGTTAACTACTAAGTGATCTAGTGCAGCTTTTCAGCTGAAGGATATTACTGTTGAGTGCAGAGTATTTACTGAGTCATTGAACTAGTCTGTTGTTTTCTTGCTCCACTAGTTCTCAGCCAAGGAGACCAGGAACAAGCTCGAGGGTCCTGAGGAAGCGTTGTTTGAGCGCTCTCTAAGAGTTGGTAGGGAGGAACGGTCTCCTAACGTTGTTGTTGTCCAGCTTAATAAGGTTCTACAATCTTTTTGTTTTACTGTGTTAGATAGCTAAATATGGATTTGACTGCTAAATGAATGTCAAGTATTTAGTTGTAAAATGTTAAGAGTTAGTAATCTTTTGGATTAGTGAAGGAATGAATCTGAATAAATGAAAAACATTTCTAATTTGCGTTTTTCCACGTCTGGAAGGACCATACCATACTCCAGCACAGGCAGAGTATTTAAAATAGATGAAGGATATGATAGGATTCTGAAATGAATAGATGTATTATGCATTTCATAATATCAGAGTATTTTATTTCTGTATGTAGATTATTATCAGAAAAGAACAATAACCTATTTATCTATGTTTATTGTTTAACCAACTTACTTATGTAAGTATACTGGAAAAGAAAGAGTAATAACTCAGCACAGGTAGAAGGATCATTATATTAATAAAATACCCTAATAGAAAATAGGTTATGCTTACACACAGTACAATATTCTTCTTATTGAATTTAAAACATGCAGGAGGGTAAACTGTGTTATGCTTTATATATATTTTCTTTATATTTTATTTATTAACCTGTTGCTTATGTAGTAGAAGAAGTACAACAAAATTACTTGTTTACATTCAGTTCAACAAAGGTATAAACTAACAAGTATATAGTTTATTTATTAACCTGTTGCTGCTGCAACTTTTCTCCCCAAATCTCTTAAATTTCGGGCCCCTCCTCATAACTGAATATCGCTTCAGGTTGTTTCATCCTTGATGTTTCTTCATTCATACTTTAAGTCTGGATGTTTTGAACAATTTGCATTCAGCCTATCCCCAGAATTTGTCTATGCTTGATTTTTTGCAGCGGGTCGCATAGTTGGGTTTAGTTTGTAAATTGTCTTTGATGGGCTGTCGTTTTGGAAATGAAATTGATTGTTGTTGAAGGTTTTTGAACACTTAATTTTTCTGTTAAATCGGTTGTTTTTGTTCTTTGTCCCTCCGCCGTTGCGGCTCTCAAATTGGTTTAGCGTCCGAAGTTCAAATCGCTCCGACGTCTGATTCGTATTGGTCTAAAAAAAAAAATCGCTTGACCATAGTTTTTACCCTTCCGCCGTTGCGGATGGAAAAAGCCGTTCAACCTCCAATGTAACATCTCTTTGACGTCCAATTAATAACATTCCCGCCTGCTAAGTGGTCCATCCTTCCGATGTTAGTATTGTTTGAGCCTCCAGTAAGTTTCCCGCCGACGGTAATATTCGTCAAGCCTGTAGGAGGACGAGGTCGTGTGGTTAGAATTTGCAAGACGACAATGGTGCCCCCAGTATTCTGCGTGGTTTAGTCATTTCAATAGTATAATATGCTGTTTTGTTTTGTAACGCAAATCCAATGAATGATGCATTCCATTTTTGTGCAGATGGACCTAAGGGATTGGTGGGACTACGGTGGCGCGAAGGTGTAGCTGAGCATTTCGGCGTGGATCGAATCAAGGCCAGAAGGACAAGCAAAAGAAAAGACAACATGAATGGCAACGAAGAGATGGAACCAGAAGATCTGTCAGTTACTCAATAGTCCGTAGAAGAATCTGAAGCGTTGGGAAACTGAAGGGAGAGACGTTTGGAGAGAGCCCAAGGGGTCTGCTGGGGTAGTTTAAATATTGGAAAGTAGGAATTAGAGAGGGATTTTTCCTTGGAAAATTTTGTAAACTCTTTTGCTTGTAAGAGGAACTACTTCGTTTTACAGTGATAAAGTGCAACTTTTGCCTGCTGGAGAGAGTGAAATGTGGAATATATCAATGTGACTCAATGAATAATGTTGAAAAGGAACTATTTCATTTTCATTTGTGTTTAATTTGCTGTAAGAGTATTTAATTTCCTGGACCTATGTTCTTGTTGAATGTTCTTCAGTATCTTTTGGGATGTTTTCCACTGTGAGTAATAAATGTTGTTCATAAAATAATCGGCTATCTGGTTGTTTAAATATCTGTAATTGTTCATGTGTTTTTTGAATGAAGTATCAGCTATCTGTAACTCTTCATAATGCATGTACAAGATGTATTACTCATCAATGAATGATAATTCTGCTCCCTAGGGATAGTTCATATAGTTAGTTTATTTCTGTATCGTATGTGATTGGGATGCTTGTGAGCCTTAAGATGAGAGGTAAGAACCTGCGCATCACTTTGTGACGGCTCCTCGCATTTTATCACCCTGCATTATTAATTAGGCACTTGCATATCATAATTCAATCAAAATACAAAAACTAGGTGGACCGGGCCGCAACCGGTAAGGCCTTTTGTTTGTTACTTTGACCTACGGTAGCCGGACCACAAACTAGATGGATTCCCTATACCAAACAGTCAACGGGCTAGTTGGGAACGTTGATTGGGGAGAATCCTTTACTGTTACTGCCTACGAATTTCGGGGCCTCAATAGGTTTGGCTCTAGAAGGAGGGCCGCCAGTGCATGGCTGGCCGAGGAAACCCGTTTTCTCGAGAATATTCCACCGGTAACAGTTCTGAAAGCAGTGGGTTTCATAATCCAATTTCGGAAGAAAGAGAACATCTATATTCTGTTGGTAACGAAATTGTAAATGATCTGAGAAGACACACCGGGGCATACGTAAAGAAGATTGGAGGATTTCCAATCATCCCTGAGTTGCCCAGGAGAGAGTATAAAAGGAAAGATCGTCCTATCGCGAAAGACTCAGTGTTGGTGGGAGACTGGGAAGAGCTTGTAGAAAAAGCCTTACAAGAAGTTGAGTTACCTTTGAATCAAGAAGGTCCAGAAACCCCGCACAGTTCTCCTGCTCATACTCCAGTTGGTTCACCTCCTCACTCCCCACCTAGACTCATGGCAGGAGTAAATGCTAATCAACCACCTAACCCACCAAATCCACCACCTGCATGGAGAGCTAGCTCACCTTTAAACCTTACACCTCCCTTACATGACCTACCTCAAGCCTTTGACAAGATGTTGCCCAAGTTTGATCCCAATGAGAAAATACTAGTAGATGATCACCTACAAAGATTTTACTTGGAAATTGAGGGATTAAGGGCCGGGGAACATGAAAACGTGGTATGCAGACTATTCCCGCATACCCTTAAAGGAGCTACAACGTCATGGTACTTTGGATTGCCTGCTAACTCTATCCCTAATTGGGAATTGGGATACCTTCGAAAGAATTTTCAGAAGTAAATATGCAACTCAGAAAACTCATGCAACTCTCATGAAAGGGCTGTGCGCGTTGAAGAAAGAAAGAAAAGAAAAAGTGCACAGTTTCACTCAAAGGTTTGCAGCATATCTAAAAAACTTCTCTGAAACAGATAAGCCTTCAGACAAAGTTCTTATTGAATACTATACTTCAGCTTTAGGCCCTGATTTGGCCATGTTTGCTAAAGGTAGGGCCGAGCCTACTTTGATAGAAACCTATGAAGAAGCAGAAGTGGTGGAAGCTGAAAGAGAGAGCATTGAAGACTATCCAGAATAGTCTGGAGAGAAAGGTACAGGAAGAAAATCCTTATTGTTTACCAAGCCTAAGGAAGAAAAATCTCCAGATTTAGAAAATATGGCTAAAAATGATGCAGAAGCTTTCAAATAAAATCATAGATATGGAGAAAGAAAAGGAAGCACACAAGTTTTATAAGCCATATTATAAGAAGAGAGAGGATAACCACCAGTCTCAACCTCCTCCTCACAATACTGCATCTATGAATCTAATAGAGGTAGGCTTGGATAATTTTTGCACGTTCCACCAACAGCCACACTTTGAGAAGAATTGTCCGCAGTGGATAAATTCGATGACGTTGGTCATGAATCAGCTGTTAGATTCTAGATTGACTGAAGAGGGAAATGAAGAAAGAAAAGAAAATGATGCATCTACGTCTGCTAAAGAACAGGAAGAGGAAACCATGGCTTTATGGAATTCTGTCTCACTATTTGATGCTGAAGAAGAAAAGACTCAGGGGTGCAAAGACGTTATGGAAACCAACGTAGCCACGAGGAGCCAAGGGACGGTTAAAGAAGATAGTCTTATACTCCCTAAGATTAAGAGGCTGCAGAGAAATGTTAGGAAGAAATTTCAAGACAAATCTTTGGCTGATAAAATTCCAGAGTTCACTATCACCAGCCAAGATCCTAGGCAGAGTGACGCGCAAGCCAAGCCCAGTGAAGAAAATGCTGGAAAACCCTAGCCTATTGAGCAACCAATGGATTACGACATTGTGGAGGATTTAAAGAAGACAAAAGCGACTGTTCCACTATTAGAAATGTGTAAAGTGCCGCAGCAAAAAGAGAGGCTGTTGAAAGCACTTGAAGCATTGGATGAGAAGCTGCCCGCCAACAATCAACCTCAGGAAGAAGAAGAAATTGGAGAAACCAGCGTTGGAGGTAAGTCTAAAAGCAAACATCCACCTTTCCTCCTCACGTTTGAAATTTTCAATCATAATGTACATAACTGTTTGGTAGACTCTAGGGTGTCGGTAAATGTGATGCCCATATCAGTCTGTAAAAGGATAAATGGGCAGCCTAAGCCATCCACATGGAGGGTGGTTCAATTGGACAGAACGGATGTAAAGGTGATTGGTGAGCTGGAAGATGTCCTAGTCCATATGGCATCTAACGACAAAGTTTGCCAAGTAATTAACATTGTGGTGGCTGATATACCGGACGCTTACGGACTGGTCCTGAGCAAAGATTGGTCGGCCAAGTTAAATGGATATTTCGCCTCAGATTGGTCACATCTGTGGTTTCCATACCAAGGAAGCCTGAACCAAATTAAGATTCTAAGAGAACCTCACATGAAGTACAATGTTACTCAACTAGAGGAGAAGAACATAGCAGTGGATTCTGTATTGGGAAACTATTTCATTGAGTTGGAACCTGGAAATTACCAAGCAGAAGAAGCCAGCAACACATCTGACACCCAGCCTGATCTCCTTCGATTCTCACAGGCTGATGAGATTGACTATAAAATAGCAGACTTAGTGTTGGGCAATAGGGCAGACCCGAGTTAATCCTTATATGTCGCACCAACAAAAGACCCACTGTGTTGGCCCTTTCGGCAACAACCTGCGCGCAGGTTGCAGTCTCACCCAAAATAGCAATGGGGTGCCGCAGAATCAGGTTTCTGCATGCAGAGAGGGGTATTACTGTACCTTATCCTTTAATACACTTATTAATCAATACTTGTAAAGATTACCATTCATTCACATATAACTTCGCAGCATAATAAACAAACGTGACTTGCTTAACCCACTACAGGGAATTCACAGCGAAGCTTATTACTAGCATTGATCTACGTTATCAGATGTATACAGTTTTAATGCATAAAAATCACAGAAGTAGAAACAACACAATAAACCACGACACCAAATATAACGTGGTTCACCCCCAGTGTAGGGGCTACGTCCACAAACTGCGTTTTATTCCTCTTTCTATAAAACCACAGTTGATCTGCGCACTCAGCTGCAGATCCCTTCAGTCCTTAACAGTCGCGCACACAGCAGCAGGCCTTTGCGCACTCAGCTACAGATCTTTCTTTCTCTTCTTTCAAAAACCCTCTGCGCACATAGCTGTAGAGGTCGTCCACGCACACAGCTGGGACTTAACCTTTCCTTACAAAATCAACCTTACTTTGCCTTAATCTTTCTTTACATCAAAAAGCCTAACCTCTCTTCTTTACATAAGCGCTTATTTATACTGCGCATTTTTACAGAAACCATGGCCTTAAACCATGGGCACCCCAAACCCTAAACCTTGGACTTAAACCATGGGTTTATTACAGAAGACTTTAACTCAATCCCGACACCCCTAAGACTATTTTGAGTCCAAACTTATGGAAATTATCCATCTTAAGGGCCGTTAAGGTGCGCATCCCAACCGGCCCCTAAGACTCACTAGTGGCCCGTCCCGGGACACTCTTCAGTCTCTCAAGTGGCAAAATCCTGCTGACGGAGTCTAGTGTACTGCTTGCTGAGCTCTCCATACTGCTGCAGGCTGCTTACAGAAGTTTTGGTGATGAAGGCCGTCGCGCTCCATTTGCAACACTATCCTTCGCTCCAATTGCCGATGTCTAACCATCCACAACTTGGGGTCCCCTGGGATTGCATGTTGCACTGTAGAAGGAATATAGCGGCCGAGGTTCTGCTACGCCGAAGGAGTGCATAGCAGGATTCCCCAGAGGCTTTCTGCGAGGCCTCATGCCCTTTGTTGCTCTATGTTAGAGCAAACTCCGGTCTGTCTTTGCAAATTTAGAGCAAAATCCTGCCTGTCAGTGTACTTAGTCAGTGGGGTTGTATTGGCGGAATACTTAGAAGGTGCTGTAGACCTCTGTCCCTTACTTCTCGTACTAGCTCCTGAACTTTACAGTCGTTCGACATGGTTCGGGCGGAATGTCTCACAGATGTGCATATGGCGGAAACACAGGTCGAGATGGCTTCTTATAGAATCCCGAGGTGGAATTTGTCATCATAGTGCAGTGATGGCGCCAAATCTGATGAAGTGCCGAAAATATTCTCCACACAGTGCCGGATTTTCCTAAAATCTCATTATGACAAGTAATGAGAGCATCTCTCGTGCCAGCGCCGCCAAATGCATTATGTCCTATCCGTCACATTTTATGTTGCGACACACCTTGGATCCTATGACACAACAATAACCTTCGACTCTAACACAGTATGGCCCTGCGACCTGCGATCAACCTGTAGCTTCGCATCCTTTAGACAAAACATACTACAATATTCCATCATGCTACAAGCATCCTCGCTCTTTTGCTTGGTGCTATCTCCTATTCTGAGTACCTGGCCTGTCCGTGTACTTTTTTAAGCGGCTCCCGTTTACCATAGAGGGAAAAAGCTCACCATTTAACTTAGCTAGCTGGACTGCGCCCCCATCAGTAACTTTCTGCACTATATACGGTCCTTTCCAATGTGTCTTAAAATTTCCTGGGAACTTCATGAATTTGCTGTCATAAAGGAGCACAAGATCACCCTGCTGAAAGTGTTTCTTCTTGATGTGTCTGTCATGCCATGCTTTTTCTCGAGCTTTCTGTACCTGTTGTTGGAAGCCTGCGACAAATCTATCCTCTTCAAGTTCTAATATCTGTTTCAGTCTCTTTGTAATTATGGCTGGGTCATCCATCTTGGTGAAAGCAGATATCCGGAGGCTGGTAACAATGTATTCCATGGGCATGACAGCTTCTTGCCCATAAACTAGTCGAAAGGGTGTATGGCCTGTCAACTTTTTGTAAGTAGTTCTGTAAGCCCATAGCACTGCTGGAATTCGAAGATCCCAATCATTCCTGTTAGCGTTACAAACCTTTGTTAAGGCATGCTCGAGGATTTTGTTAAGAGCTTCGACAGTCCCATTTGCTTGTGGGTGATATGCGGTACTCTTTTGATGATACACCTGAAATTCTTCAGTCAATACTTCAATAGTCCTGTTTAGGAAATGTGACCCCTGATCACTCATAAGAACTTTGGGGCACCCAAATCTGGATAAGATGTTGTCGAAGATGAACTTCGCAGCAATAGCAGCGCTACAGGTCTTGACTGGTTGAGCTTCGACCCAACGGGTAAGATAATCAGTTGCTGTAATGATGTAACTGGCTCCTGAATTTTTCGCAGGGGGCTTGATAGGACCAACAAAGTCAATAGCCCATTTGTCAAAGGCCTGTAATGTTACTTGCGGAGCTAGGGGAATTTCATCCCTCCTAGATGGTTTACCTGTCCTCTGACAGATGTCACAGCTGTGGCAATATTCTCTTGCATCTTTGTGAAGTGTGGGCCACCATAAGCCGGCTGTTAAAATATTATGCGCTGTGGCTTTTCCTGCATAGTGACCTCCTGATGCACCAGAGTGTGCTTCAGCCAATATTAGAGGTTTTTCGTGATCCAAAACACATCTGCGCAGTATCTCATCTGGTCCCATTTTATACAGCTGTCCTGCTATTAAAGTGAAGTCTGCGGCTCGAACCACCAACTGCTTCTTCTGCTGTTTGGTCATTTCTGGGGGAGGGAGACCTGTAGACAAATACTGAGCAATATCCTGGAAATATTCATCAACTATCTGGATAGCAAAGAATGGTGCATCGGGGAGGCCTTCGTCCAAATTGATAGGTTCTTCGCCTGACTCGAGCCTTGACAAATGGTCAGGTCCTAGGTTAAGTCTTCCAGGCTTAACAATGATCTTGAAATCATATTCTTGAAATAACATTAACCATCTGCATATTCTTCCACCTAGCACAGGTTTCTTAACCAAGTACTTCAAAGCAGAGTGGTCAGTAAACATCTTAAAATTAGATCCTAGCAGATAATGTCGAAATTTTTGTAATGCATATACCATAGCAAGACCTTCGCGTTCTGTTGTAGTGTAATTTTTCTCTGCTGTAGACAACTTTCGGCTGGCAAAAGAGATAGGGTGATCGATATTACCTGCACCTTGCTGAGCGAGCACAGTACCTAAAGCAATAGAGGATGCATCAACATGCACATGAAACTCCTTGTTCCAGTCAGGGAATACTAGGATAGGGGCAGTGACCATTTTTTCTTTCAAAATGTCGAGGCTTGCTTGGCATTCTGGTGTCCATTCAAACTTAATATCTTTCTTCAGTTGCCTTTCCATTGGGGCAGTAATCTTGGCATATCCTTGGATAAATTTCCTGTAGTAACCGGTGTGACCAAGGGTCGTGCGAAGTTGTTTGACGGACTTCGGAGGTGGCAGGTTCACAATAATAGCGATCTTCGCAGGGTCCATCATCAATCCCTGCTTACAGACCACATGACCAAGTAGAATGCCAAAGGGTGCACAGAAGATGCACTTTTTTAAGTTCAAAGAGATTTGGTGCTGTCTACATTTGTCCAACATAAGTCTCAAACTAGTTATGTGGTCTTTTACTAGCCCAAAAATAGTCCAATCATCAAAGTAAACCTCTAAGAATTTATGTATATATTCCTTAAACGTGGAGATGACTACTCGAGAAAATATAGCAGGTGCATTCTTCAACCCGAAGGGCATGACAGTATACTTAAAGGAGCCCATTTCGGTAGCAAAGGTTGTCTTATGTCGGTTCTCTGGAGGAATTCGGATCTGATGGTAACCAGAAAAACCATCGGTAAAGGAGTACACTTCTTGACCTCCGACATTGTCGAGCACTTCATCTGTAAAGGGGGTGGGAAAAGGGTCGTACAGACAGGCATCATTGAGTTTCCTTAGATGGACACAGATTCGAATTTCACCCTTAGTTTTCTTCTCCTGGACGACCATAGGACTGACCCACTCAGATTCTTCTACAGGTTCGATTATTCCTGCAGCAAGCATCTTATCCAACTCTAGCTTAACCTTTTCCTTGTATTTGGGATTCAATCTATAAGGGCGCTGCTTCACAGGATTTGCATCAGGCTTCAGGGGGATCTTCATTACACCGATATCGCCCAGGATACCTTTCATTTCAGAGAACTTTGTGGGAAAAAGATCTTGGTATTCGTGGAGGAGTTGAGTTACCTTGCTTACCATCTCGTCATCCCAATAGTCGCCAATGGTAGCAAACTTAGGCTGTGCATCGGATCTAATGTTAACTGTGCACGTCTTCAAGGGCTGCGTCACTTCAGGAACTTCGACTGCCAGGCCATTCACATCGCAGCATCCTTCTGACTCAGGGATATCAAGACGGCGTGGGTCCTCCTCCTCATCGACTGTGAAGTTATAACATTCGACTGTGAGGGATTCTTGGGTGGCCCAATCAGGGCGGTTTTCTGTTACTTCTTGTTCATTAAATACCTTAGTATGGATGATCCGGATAGCTGCATCTAAGGCTGGACAGACATCCTTAGTAGAGAAAATGTTGATAAAATTATGAACAAGACAGTCCCAACTTACAGTTTCTTGGCGAAGTTCAGCCTCCTCGTACCAGTTCTTCGCTAATGGTCCCAGTGTGTGCACAAATCGATGTACCCACTCATCCTGAGGTACATACTTCCATGCCTCATAGCATTTGCCTAGGTGGACTTGGGGGCAAGTTTTTCCATCAAACTTGATTCGCGCCTTCTCCAACTGGTCCCGAAACCTCAGGCGAAGGAGCTTCTGACATACTTCCCAAGTGGGGATCTGCTTCTTATGGCTCATCCACCATCTGACTGTGGTGGCTCTGAATGCTGAATCCAGGGCCTCCATTTTCTGTGGGTGAGATATCTGCTCCGAGAATTGTACAATAAATGGTTCGGGATCTGCCGAACCATCATACACAGGTATAGGTCTAGGTTCCGAGTCGACCCATTTGAGGGACTTGGTAGGATAGACCTCGCTGCGCCCATGGTGCTCAGATAAAAGGTTTTACCATCTTTCTAATTCATCTTCAGAGTCCGTCATACAGGAGCTACCAGACTCCCACCCTGCGGCCGGAGGATCCTCATAACCTTCTTCGTGCGTGGTGATGGTAGAAATGGGTTCCGCATCTGCTTGATCCTCGTGTCGGAGTGGTTCTGTGTACCGTTCCCCTTGTGAAGGATCCAGGGGCAGGATGACCCGGAAGTATTTCCCTTCGAAGACCATCTGTCTCTTCTTTAGGTTGATGACTGCGGCATTTTCCATTGCCAATTCAATTCCTAACAGTGCCGGGTAAGGGTTGCTTTCATCGATGATCTCAATTACTTCGATGTTCGTGAAGGTGCTGACTCCGTCACTATCTATTTGGAGATCCAGGAATCTTCCCAAAGGTACAATCTTTTGCTGGTTGGCTAGCCTCAACTGTATATGGGACCAGGCAAGGGTAGGTTTCCCCATGTGTTCCCAGGTTTGTTTGGTTAAGACATTTACATCGGACCCTAAGTCCAGGATAACATCGGTCATATCATATGCCCCTATCTAAGCATTCAATTGCATTTCCCTACCAGTCCTGCGGACTCGATGAACAGTTTTGTCCCGACCACAGCTTTGCAGAGATTCGCAGGAAGCAATGACGTTCTACAGCTCATCCAGAGCATCTTGATTTCTTAAAAGTTTGAGGCAACTTTGTAGAAAGGTGGACAATATACTTACTTTATCCAGTGACACTTCGCGGGGCGGCGACTGAGGCTGCGCAGGCGCGCTGGGTGGGCTAGGGCCCGCAAAATCTTTCTTGGCCTCCATAAATGTCTCTTTCTCTCTGATGATGTCAAAGGCAGGGATTTTCTCAGGAGCCTTACGAACTAGAGCTTCGGCGGTTCGGTTTGGCGTATTTTGGATGTGTGTCGTAATTCCACTTCTTGTAACAACATTAATGGCCGCAGCCGGGCGGGGCTCCACGGAAATCATCTGGAGGTTCTGAGTAGGGGTAGTCGGTCGTGCCTGAATCTTAGCTATCAACTGGGGGCACTGCTCAATCACATGATCTACTGTGCGGCAATACCGACACGTCGTAGTGGGGTTCCGACAGTCACGAGCCAAATGCCCAGCTTGGTTACAATTGTAACACACGAATTGGCTTCGGCCTCGCCCGACCATGCCACCATGGCCTCCAGAAGTACCTCGTCCAGGAGCACCCCTCTGGTAACCATAACTAGCCTTCCGTTTGCACCCGGTAAGCATCATAGGTGCGGCACTCCTCCTCATTATGACCTACAGATTTGTAGAAATTACAGTAGGGGTTCTTAAGTCCCTGTCCATACCTTTGCAGCAGGTAACAGTTCTCAGGTCGGTGCTGACCTGTCACTTGGCAGAGTTCATAGTAGAGAACTTGTGGTGGAAAGGGGTTTGGCGCGCCTGTCTGCAAGTACTTGTTTACCAGAGGGCACCGTTCCTTATCGTGACCTTCAGTCCGACATTGCGTACACCAAACTTCTTCACGATCAGGTTTTCCCTTTTTCATCTCGTGAAGTTCTAGGGCCATCGCGGCTAGCTGGACTTGGATTTGAGCAATACCAGAGTCATCTCCGGCAGGGGCAGTCTCTAGTTTCATGGCGATTTCCAGAGCCTCTGGCTGGTCAGCAACCTTCTGCTGCATGAGTGGAGTTCTGATATGAGGCAACAATGCTGCAATAAACCATTCCTTGTGCTGCGCAGGACTAATGGTAAAGATGACCTGGTCCAGTAGAACTTTGAATCTCTGATCAAAGTCCCACACTGATTCGCCGTGTCGCTATTGAATCTCCTTGAGTTCAGTGATGCTCTGCGACTCCGATTTGGGATTCTTAAAGTCTTTGATGATGGATGCCTTGATCTCGCCTAAAGTAGGGCTCTTAGTGCTGGAAAATTTCATGAACCATGTCAGAGCCTGGTCCCGAAAGGAAGTAATGAGCTGCGCGGTTCGCACAACTGGGTCTGTAATTTTCTTCGTGGTCCATACTGCTTCACAGAGAAACCAGAACTGTTCTGGGTCCTCGGATCCCATGCCTTTAAAGATGGGGAGTTTAATGTCATCAACGAGGTGGGCCATGGGGTTTCTGGAAGGGTTGGGAGAGGGATTTACGGGGGCAGACTGGCCTGTGGCCGGAATACTCGGACTTGGTTGACTGTCAGACTGCGATGGAATTTCAGGGGTAGCAGGGGGGCGTTGCGGGGTGACTGGAGGGTTTCCAACCAAGGGGTTTTCTCCAGAATCTGACTCTTTAGGGTTTACAGAGGTGGACACAGGAGCCTGACCTAAGGAATGGGAAACGAAATATTTCTTATACCTTTTTCCGTTTCGGAGCAACCCACTTTGCTCGTTGAAAATATTCTCACTTGCAAACATATGTTAGTACTGCTAAGCTAACAGTCTGATTCAAATAATAATATACCCTTTTCAACCAATAGTATTTTAATCTTCAAGTTTAAGGAATTTAAAAACTTACCACGAGGGCCTTTGAAAAACTGCCGTTCAGCTTTGCTGAAAGAAGTGCTCGTGTCAATGGCAAATTCTGTCACGAAGGCTTCCAACGTGCGCGTCGTCCAGAAGGCAACAGCGCGTGAGACCTCGTTGTTCATGTGTGGCACAAGATTGACCCTTGTGGGGGTCCACACAGGAATCCGTCGAGCTTGAAAGTTCGTCCTCCTCTCTGTTAACCTAGACAACCACTGGTGCAACTCTATGTGGATACTACCAAAGAAAATTTCATAAGCATCACAAAAAACATACCTTTGTAAAAAGTCACTTGCGCTTCGACACGGATTCGTATTCTCTTGCTGCACGAATTTTAGACAGGTCTCAGCAAACCAATCACCGATTTCCTTCACAGAGGGCCTCTAGAACATAGCCCCTGAGGTACAACGTAAACCCCTCTTAAGCAGGTACTGAGTTCAACCGGCAACGGAACCAATTTGTTGGGCAATAGGGCAGACCCGAGTTAATCCTTATATGTCGCACCAACAAAAGACCCACCGTGTTGGCCCTTTCGGAAACAACCTGTGCGCAGGTTGCAGTCTCACCCGAAACAACAATGGGGTGCCGCAGAATCAGGTTTCTGCATGCAGAGAGGGGTATTACTGTACCTTAGCCTTTAATACACTTATTAATCAATACTTGTAAAGATTACCATTCATTCACATATAACTTCGCAGCATAATAAACAAATGTGACTTGCTTAACCCACTACAGGGAATTCACAGCGAAGCTTATTACTAGCAGTGATCTACGTTATCAGATGTATACAGTTTTAATGCATAAAAATCACAGAAGTAGAAACAACACAATAAACCATGACACCAAATATAACGTGGTTCACCCCCAGTGTAGGGGCTACGTCCACAAACTGCGTTTTATTCCTCTTGCTATAAAACCACAGTTGATCTGCGCACTTAGCTGCAGATCCCTTCAGTCCTTAACAGCCGCGCACACAGCAGCAGGCCTCTGCGCACTCAGCTGCAGATCTTTCTTTCTCTTCTTTCAAAAACCCTCTGTGCACACAGCTGCAGAGGTCGTCCACGCACACAGCTGGGACTTAACCTTTCCTTACAAAATCAACCTTACTTCACCTTAATCTTTCTTTACATCAAAAATCCTAACCTCTCTTCTTTACATAAGCGCTTATTTATACTGCGCATTTTTACGAAAACCATGGCCTTAAACCATGGGCACCCCAAACCCTAAACTCTGGACTTAAACCATGGGTTTATTACAGAAGACTTTAACTCAATCCCGACACCCCTAAGACTATTTTGAGTCCAAACTTACGGAAATTATCCATCTTAAGGGCCGTTAAGGTGCGCATCCCAACACTTAGCAGTAGGAGTAGATTCTTTTTCAGTAGCTAGTGATTTTTGGACTTTATTTTTTGATGGCTCTAAGACATTAGAAGGGTCAGGGGCTGGTTGTGTCCTGATTGACCCACAAAAGAATAAACATTTCCTTTCATGTAGATTAGAGTTTGAGTGTACTAATAATACAGCTGAGTACGAAGCACTGGTGCAGGGACTAAAGAAGGCAATTGAATTAAATGTAAGTAATCTAAAAGTTTATGGGGATTCTGAAATTATTGTGAAACAAGTCCGAAATCAGATACATTGTATTTCTCCTCACTTAAAATCTTACCAGAATGAGGTATGGGATTTGCTGAAATATTTTAATGCATTTAACATTATTTCAATTCCAAGAATTAAAAATCCAGCTGCTGATCTGTTGGCCACCTCAGCCGCTAGACTCGTACCCACTAATAATCGATGTTCTGTCGAACTGCTTTTCAGGCCCTCTGTACCTGATATGATTATGAACCTACGAGTATTCGATGATGACCAGCAGATCATAGAGTGTTTAACGAATGATGAGGTATTTAAAGGAGCCATTATAGATGATGAGGAACATCAGGCCGAGATGAAATATGACAATTTCATTCCTAAAGGAGTCAGAACATTGGAAAAAATGTTCGATTTAAATGAAAAGTTCAGAAGACCAGCCAACGTAAAGACCCACAGCTCATCGCTACAGTTCAAGCTGATAAATTTGGGGACTGAAACGGCTCCTAAGTTCGTGAATCTCGGCAAATGTTGTTCGCCAATAGAAAGAGACAAATTCATCAGTCTATTTAAACAATATAAAGATGTTTTCGCATGGATGTATGAAGATTTGAAAACATATGACACCAGCATCATCAAGCACGTCGTTCCCATTAAAGCAGGCGTCAAGCCATATCAGCAACCTTTGAGAAAAATGCATCCGAAATTGGAACCGCTGATTCAAAGTGAAGTGAAGAAGTTATTGGATGCGAGAATCATCTTCAAAGTCAGACACTCTGATTGGGTATCAAATCTGGTACCAGTAAGGAAAAAGTCTGGAGAAATCAGACTCTGCGTGGATTTCAGGAACTTAAACCGCGCATCAGATAAAGATAACTATCCTGTGCCACTCATGGAGCAGCTGCTACAGATGGTTTCAGGTTCTGAGCTATTTTCATTATTAGATGGTTTCTCTGGCTACAATCAAGTATTAGTAGCTGAAGAAGACCGATTAAAGACAACGTTCAGAACTAAATGGGGAACTTTTGCCTATAGAAGAATGCCTTTTGGGCTGATTAATGCTGGAGCGACATTTCAGAGGGCTATGGACATAGCTTTCCGCGGATTGATTGGGCGAAGTGCTGTAGTATAACTTGACGATATTACCATATTCTCAAATAAAAGAGAAGAGCACGCGTTTCACTTAAAGCAAATTTTCGAACGATGTCGGAAATATGGCATCTCCCTCAATCCTAAGAAATGTGTGTTCGCTGTCACGGAAGGAAAGTTGCTGGGTCACATAGTTTCAAAGAAAGGAATCTCTATAGATCCAGAAAGAATCAAGGCCATTGAACAAATCCCCTTGCCCCACAATAAGAAAGGGATGCAGTCTTTTATGGGAACTATAAACTTCGTGCGAAGATTTGTCCCTGATTTTGCTCAGATTGTTAAGCCACTGCAGTAGATGGTGAAACAAAATGCACAATTTAAGTGGACTGAAATTGAAAAGAATGCTTTCATTAAAATCAAGACTGCTGTTGCACATGTGCCCTCCTTGAAAAGCCTAGACTTTGATAAAGACTTTATTCTGTATACATTTGCATTCGATGACTCACTGGCAGCTGTGCTCACCCAAAAGGAAGAAGGGGGGGATGAATTCCCAATATCCTTTATGAGTACTGGTCTACAAGGGGGTGAATTAAACTACCCAGCCATTGAAAAGCAAGCTTACACAGTATTTAAGGCAGTGAAGCAATTCAGGCCTTATATATTAAAAAATCAAACCAAGGTAATAGTCCCCTACCCGGATGTAAGATCCCTTCTCATACAGAAAGAGTTAGCAGAAAGAAGGGGCAATTGGGTAACAGCTCTTCAAGAATACGACCTTGAAATCAAGCCAGCCTCTATAGTGAAAGGCCAAGGGTTGTGCAAATTGATGACTGAAAGCGGGAACAACGAAGAACAAGCATGGGAGGATGAGGCTGAATTACATGTAATGGATGTATGTCCTTTGTTTACAGCTCCCAAATCTTGGTATAGAGACCTGGTGCATTACCTGCAGTCAGGGTTGTTACCAGAGCATTGGAATTCCAAGAAAAGAAGAGCACTGCATCTTAAATCGGCCTCCTATCAACTTGTTGAAGGAATATTATTCAGAAAGAATTATGACGGGGTTCTCCTCAGATGCCTAGAAAAAGAAGATGCAAAGAGAGTAATGTCAGAATTACATGACGGTCCTGCTGGAGGACATTATTCAGGAGACACTACAGCCCACAAAATCCTCAGAGCCAGTTACTATTGGCCTACGCTCTTTAGAGACGCACACGCACATGTTAGGAAATGTGATATTTGTCAAAGGTGTGGTGGGAGACAGCCTAAAGCAGCAGCACCCCTAAAGCCTGTGATGATCACGAAACCATTCGAGCAATGGGGGCTGGATATTATTGGAGAAATAAAACCAAACTCCTCTCTACAGCACAAGTACATTTTGACCGCTACGGATTATTTCACTCGTTGGGTCGAAGCTATTCTGCTGCGCAAGATTAATGAAGACGAAGTCATCAGCTTCTTACAAGACCACATCATGACTAGGTTTGGAGTTCCAGTTTCGTTAGTTTTTGATAATGCCAAGTACTTTTCATCAATTAAATTGACTGCTTTTGCTCATGATAAAGGGATAAAATTGCATTATTCTGCTAATTACTACCCACAAGGAAATGTCCTGGCTGAATCCTCTAACAAAAATTTGATTAGAATTTTGAAGAAGACTGTGGTAGAGAACTAGAGGAGTTGGCACTCATCATTACCAAATGCCCTTTGGGCTGATAGAGTCACAACCAAGTCTGCAATTGGAGTGTCTCCTTATACCCTGGTCTATGGTAAAGAAGCCATCCTTCCTCCCAATATTACGCTGCCATCTTCCATACTAGCTCAAGAGTCTAGGGGGTCGGATGATGAAGTTTTACAAATAAGAATATGTAATCTCCTGAAAGCAGAGGAGGCTAGGTCTAAATCCAAAGAACGCTTTAAGCAACAACAAGAGTCAGTTAAGAGATGGTTTGACAAGCATAAGGCTGGGACAAAAGACTTTGAAGTAGGAGACTTAGTCCTCAAATGGGACCACCCCCATGATGAGAAAGGAAAGCATACCAAATTCCAGCAGTTGTGGGTAGGCCCTTTTCAGATTGCAGCCAAGCTTGGTCCCTCTACCTACAAATTGCAAGATCTGCAGGGGTGGGAAGAGAACCTACCAGTAAATGGTTTAGTTCTCAAGCCTTATTTTTCCTAAGTTTGCTTGATTTTTTTTGTCTTGTATATAAATAATTTCATCTGGCGGTATTTTGAGTCATTTTTAGCTTGTTTAGTTGGATTGTCTTGTTTTCAATAAAGGGGACGAACCCGCGGTTGCATGGGGAACATCAAAATTTTTGGGAGTGATGATCATTTTAGTGATCAGACTGTGGGTTGCTGTTTATATAAAAGATTTTCTTCCATTTTAGTCATTTTCTCGAATAATTCTATGTGCGTTGAAGTCCTGCTTAATCCCTGTGTAATAAGCTAGACTCAAAGAGTCCAGAATTCTATGTTAAGGCGCCATCCACTTCACACTTAAATTGTTATAAGGGGCAGCAGCGAAGGACCTATGGAAAGGAGCAAGGTAAACAGTATATTAAAATAAATGATCCCATGCCAAGAAATGAATGCCAAAAGGCAGATAAGAGTCAGAAAACTCCTCTGAAAACATCATACATTAAAGCAAATGCGGAATCATAAGAACTAAATTGCCAAAAGATCCTCTCCGTCCGTGAGCTGAAGCCTGAAGTATACCACTCACACAAAAGGACACTATGGGATAGAGGATCCTGAATTAAATTTCAGTAAGAAAGGCATGCAGGAGGACTCATTTAAAAGGGGACAAAAGTCCAAAAGCACAAAAAATGCTAAAACAACATGGGAATGAGGAACAAACGAATATTTTTTGTTTACCATATGCTAAAATCCTGTGGTGTCCAAAGCTATCAGCCACCTGAAGACAAAGGTAATACTGAAACTCATCTTCTCGCCTCTACAGAGTTATCTGGACTTGAAAATCTTGGTTTTCACTTTCCCAAATTGGACTAGTATCAATGATTGAAGGTACACACTTCCGGCATTCGAGAAATCCAAATAACTGGAAGAATTCAAAAGGATGCATTTGTTGTTAAACAGTCTGTCACTCAAATATTAATTACCCAGAGATCTAGGTTCACCAGGTAATCGCCAGTTGTTGCTGCTGCAACTTTTCTCCCCAAATATCTTAAATTTCGGGCCCCTCCTCATAACTGAATATCGCTTCGGGTTGTTTCATCCTTGATGTTTCTTTGTTCATGCTTTAAGTCTGGATGTTTCGAACAATTTACATTTAGCCTGTCCCTAGAATTTGTCTGTGCTTGATTTTTTGCAGCGGGTCGCATAGTTGGGTTTAGTTTGTAAATTGTCTTTGATGGGCCGTCATTTTGGAAATGAAATTGATTGTTGTTGAAGGTTTTCGAACACTTAATTTTTCTGTTAAATCGACTGTTTTTGTTCTTTGTCCCTCTGCTGTTGCGGCTCTCAAATTGGTTTAGCGTCCGAAGTTCAAATCGCTCCGACGTCCGATTCGTATTGGTCTAAAAAAAAATCGCTTGATTGTAGTTTTTACCCTTCCGCCGTTGTGGCTGGGAAATCTATTGAGCTTCCGATTCGAATATCTTCCGACGTCTGACTTAGCCCTCTCCCACCCACGCTTCGCTGGTGTCTTCAGTCCTTGTCTCTTCCGCCGTTGTGGATGGAAAAAGTCGTTCAACCTCTGATGTAACATCTCTCCGACGTCCGATTAATAACCTTCCCGCCTGCTAAGTGGTCCACCCTTCCGATGTTAGTATTGTTTGAGCCTCCAGTAAGTTTCCCGCCGATGGTAATATTCATCAAGCCTGTAGGAGGACGAGGTTGTGTGGTTAGCATTTGCAAGACGACAATGGTGCCGCCAGTCTTCTGTGTGCTTTAGTCGTTTCAATAGTATAATATGCTGTTTTGTTTTGTAACACAAATCTAATGAATGATGCATTTCATTTTTGTGTAGATGGACCTAAGGGATTGGTGGGACTACGGTGGCGCGAAGGTGTAGCTGAGCATTTTGGTGTGGATCGAACCGAGGCCAGAAGGACAAGTGAAAGAAAAGACAACATGAATGGAAACGAAGAGATGGAACCAGAAGATCTGTCAGTTACTCAATAGTCCGTAGAAGAATCTGAAGCGTTGGGAAACTGAAGGGAGAGACATTTGGAGAGAGCCCAAGGGGTCTGCTGGGGTAGTTTAAATATTGGAAAGTAGGAATTAGAGAGGGATTTTTCCTTGGAAAATTTTGTAAACTCTTTTGCTTGTAAGAGGAACTACTTCGTTTTACAGTGATAAAGTGCAACTTTTGCCTGCTGGAGAGAGTGAAATGTGGAATATATCAACGTGACTCAATGAATAATGTTGAAAAGGAACTATTTCGTTTTCAGCTGTGTTTCATTTGATGTAAGAGTATTTAATTTCCTGGACCTATGTTCTTGTTGAATGTTCTTCAGTATCTTTTGGGATGTTTTCCACTGTGAGTAATAAATGTTGTTCATAAAATAATCGGCTATCTGGTTGTTTAAATATCTGTAATTGTTCATGTGTTTTTTGAATGAAGTATCAGCTATTTGTAACTCTTCATAATGCATGTACAAGATGTATTACTCATCAATGAATGATAATTCTGCTCCCTAGGGATAGTTCAGATAGTTAGTTTATTTCTGTATCATATGTGATTGGGATGCTTGTGAGCCTTAAGATGAGAGGTAAGAACCCGTGCATCACTTTGTGACGGCTCTTCGCATTTTATCACCCTGCATTATTAATTAGGCACTTGCATATCATAATTCAGCCAAAATACAAAAACTCGGTGGACCGAGCCGCAACCGGTAAGGCCTTTTGTTCGTTACTTTGACCTACGGTAGCCGGACCGAAAACCGGACGGATTCCCTATACCAAACAGTCAACGGGCTAGTTGGGAACGTTGATTGGAGAGAATCCTTTACTGTTGCTACCTGCGAATTTCGGGGCCTCAACATAACCATAATAATTTAATACTAACAAGTTACTATTAACTAAGGAAGTAATATGAAAAATAATTATGGTATTAAGAAGAAACTTATTTAAATATCCAAGTTCATCTATCACACTCTTTTATCATTTAAGTAGATAAACAACATGAATACGATAATAACCAATATATACATAAATGTATATTTATAAAATGAACTGTTTCTTTAAAATTTTACAAACATGATATACTTGTAAAAAAAAACTACAGAGTCAAAAAGCCTAAGAACAAATGATATATTTGCAAATAACAACCAGGTAAGTGATAATCCGATTGCTAGGATTATTTAATCATAATCAACTAAACTATTATAAATTGTTACAGTTCTTTAAGGACAAGTAAAAGACAATTGTATTATCATAATTGGAATATTTGCACAACACATCTAAACACTAATTAAAACGAAATTGACAAAGTAATAAGACCTTTTTATAAAAAAAATTGGAAGATTTATTTATACAAGGGTTACCTATAGGAAAAACCCTAGCTCATATTTCTAAGCAAACAATTATTCAATACAATTTACTCTACGAGACAGTTACAGTCACAGCTTGAGGTAAATAACTACATTATATCACAAAACGTAATAAATGGTAAATTTATTTATTTCACAGCCGAATAGGGTAGAACCCAATTCACACAAAGTCACCAAATAGTACACTGCTGAAAACGAGTCTAAGCTCAAAGGCATTCTGTCTTAAAATACATTGCATTACATTAACGAGCCAGAAGGATAAATATAAAAACCAAGTACAACACCCAGCTCACGACCAGGGTTACCCATCGATAAAGCGAGGATTTATAAATAGTATACAAACCAACATTAACTTATAAAAGAAATTGCTTAGACAATGGCGAAGCTGGACAAGTTTCCAAGCTCTAAAGTTGCCCCAATCGACTACCCTGTTACAAGTAAGGGAAGAACCCGTTCATTGAAAACCAGGGCTTGCTCGTTTCAGAGCTAAGAGCCACGAAGAGAGCTAGCAGCATCACCTTCACTGTCGCTAAGAGTAATCACTGGTTCCTATAAGTTCATAACCCGGTGCGTTAGTTGTATTTCTTTTTCTAAATAAAAACCTATTGTAAATACAAACTTTAAGATGGGTAATGCCTTTCGATTTACAAGGACTAAATATTTACCTATCAAGATAATAAACAGTTTAGTAATGGAGCTGTCACCAACAAGCAAGGCGTGAACACGAAACACCAAACCCTACGACAAAGGAGCCTAACAAACAGCCAGTACATGGCTAGGAGAATACCACGTGGCCTCAGTAATACAAATCATGTAGTGGGTCGACTTACAATAGTTTACCTGCGAACGAATAATTTCAATTATTTCCACAATGATTTTTATCAAGCAATGCATGCATTATAGTATAAACTCATTCCAACGTTAATATAACATATTTATATATGATAAGGTTGATTTGGTGTTGGATAAAACAATGATTATCGAGACGTTGACCTCATGAAGGTTTGGTAATCATATAACTATTTATAACCCCGAAACCTTGATTTAAAAAACTCTTCAAAACTATTATATTTGTTTATGTTTGTAAAGCATCATTGGATATGCATAGGGATATAAAACAAACCTTTTTGGAGCAGAGATAATTCATCAAATTATATAGTATTATCGATATTGCAATATGAGTGTTTTGATTAACCATGTTTATCAACGTTAATCCTGGTAAATATAATAACCATGTGTTTATGTAAAGTCCAAGTTGAATTGTGTAAAACCATCGAACAACTATAGATCTCTATGTTATAAACATTATGGTCTATGCAAGGTTATACTCCTTTTAACCCACAACTCAAGTGGTGTTAAATATAGAAGTTAGAGAGTATAGTAAAGAATAGAACCATGTATTCTTTACAAGATCATTGATTGTTTTAGACTTCTTTATAAGCTTCGAACTAACAATAGAATTGTATGATTATAAACATAATAGTATATGCATGTTTTCTGATCCTTATAAAACCAATGTTCGATTGGAAATAAACTATAAAGTGAGCTAGTATGGTAAAAGAATATTTATTGAATTCTTTTACATAGTTCAATAGGGTTTAAACTTTAAAAGTCAATAGTTGTTTCTCAACTTTGCTTTGTTAAGTATCTTACCAAAATTATTTATTTATAAGATGATTTCATGATTATGAAAGATAACTAGTGCTTAGAATAAGATGGAAGATTGATCTTTATAGAAAACACCTACCTTAAAAGTTGTTATAGACAGTAACTTAATATGAAAAAAGCATCCTAGAAGTAATAAGAGTTGCACTGGAATAATCCTACTCAAGTCTATAATCAATATAACCACATGAATGGACATAGGTTTATGAAGTAAAGGAAAACAGTTTTGTTATATGAGAAGACGCTATTGCTTGTACACTAATCAAACTTATAATGTCAAGAATTTTACAGGCTGTAAGTTTCTCTACAGAAGATAAATATAGATCAACTTGATACTCATGTAAATAGTATGATATTGTATAATAACCAATAGTACAATCAATATAACGTTGTAAGGTATGCAATTTAAAGTAGCAGTTACTATGCTAGTAAGATTACAAGTTTAGAGCCACAATAAGTATCTTTATTGTCGCTACGTACGATAAAGAAAGAAACTATTTTATTTGAAATTTGTTTACAAGATAAACTGAAGAAAAAAAACTATTTTACTTCATGAAAGTTGTTGGGAATTTAGCAGCTTATTTACTAAGCTTATTAATTGCAAATAGAAACATTTTTTGATACTTTATGAAATTTAAAACGTTACTCATCCAATCATACCTGTAAACCTGTAAGAACAAGTAATCTTTCTGCGTTAGCATAAATGCTAAGTAAGAAGAGGATTTAAGGATAGATTCCACCTACTTGACATAAAGGGGACTCATCAGTGAACTGAATGAAAATAATATGCAAGTAAACCTTATTCATATTACAAAAAGGAAACTGCTTAGTTAACATATTTGAGATAATTTAATACAAATCATTTGACTATTTCTTTTGCTGCTAACCTTTAGCTGTTAGTAAACTGCAATTTCATCATTTTATGTTATCTCCAAATTTTAAATTTTTGTGAAAATTTGGGGTTTTGACAGGTGATGCCGGCCGCGAGGTTGGAAAACTAAGTGGGCAAGCCAAAAGAAAAGTTTTTTGATGATTTTGATGATTGAATATGATTTTGACTAGCTCATTTATTATTTTTGGCAGGTTTTATCCAGTAAAAAATGGTTATATGGAAAGAACAACAACATGACAATGATGATGCCCCGGCTGAGGGAAATGTGAGGTGCATTGCTGCTTTGAGAAGTTGTGGCCTTTTAAATTTTTTCCGCACTCTGAGTATGATATCCCATGAGCACCTGCTAGAGCATATCCTACGCATGTGGAACCCTGAACAACAGTATTTTGAGGTTGGAGCTTGTATACTGACCATAGAGGTAGAGGACATCTAATTTCTGATAGGATTGTCTAGACGGGGTGCTCAAGTTTCATTGATTGGTTCTTGAGGAGGGGATGTGACAACCCAGGAGCTGATAAACCGTTACTGCATGCCTGGTACTAGGATGTCGGGGAAGAAGATCCCCATAAAGGCAGTGGTGGATGATGCACTGTGCACTGTTCTTTTCACTATGCAAAGGCTGGAAGGAATCCAAGGGCCTCACTAGGCATCAAGAGCACATTTACTGTATGCGATAGAGGCTATGTCACCCACTGTCTTTAACTGGGTAGAGGCACTACTTCCGATCTTCAAGGACCAGCTGACTAAATGTTGGGTGAATGTTGGCAAGGGGAGCTGAAACAGTTCAGCTATGGATCCATTTTGGCTTGTTTCTTTTTCGAGCGAGTGCCCCACATGAGGCCCCAAGTGATATTTACAGAGATGAGGACAAGAGACCCACGTATTTTGAGGTGGGTAGAGCTTATGGCTTGTATGTGCAGAAAAAGAGCCAAAGTGAAGTATGATGTTGGATTTTTTCACTGGTTGGAGGACCAGATCCTCATGATCGAGGATTACGCATATGCGGGTGCTGAATTCAGAGGTGACCCTGACCTATGACTTCTACTTGGTGCATAGTGGGGAGACATTAGTAAGAAACAAGACTCTAAAATGTTGCTTGTGTTTTTTCATTTTCATGAGCAGTAACAAAACCTAAATTTTCTCATGCAGATGTTGGCGCCACACGACCTGGGGGATCATCCCCAATGGATAGGCGAGCAGGAGCTTAGTTTGTTCACTGGGGTGATGACTAGCTGGGAGAGTTAGAGGAGAACCTGGAGAGGTTAACCCTGGACATACCAGATGCAAACATTGATGACCTCCCGATGAGGTACTAGAGGCACACTGCGGGAGTGCCAGGCTATTTTAATCGACTGCTACGTAGAGTAGTACGGGCCTTCATGTGTTACCATGATCATCGCTAGATGATGTCCTACACGATGTATTACTGAAAGATGAGATAGCTTCAGGATTTTGTATGATGTTATATTTTCCTGAAATCCACCGTACTTCAGATGAGGTCTCCTGGCCGCTTTATATATACAGAATCTATTACTGGTGTTTATACGTCTCAAATGGAAAATGTATTTACACGAGTTTGTGTTATATCTACTATTTATTTACAATATGATGAATCATGTTTGATTTTCAATTTATGTATGAGCAATATACCTATCTAGGATATAGTTTGATAACGTATCAACAACTGCATTGTCTTCCCTAGGGATATGCCTATAAGTAGTGACCTCAAATGATCTTTATAGTAGACGTACTCTCCAGAAGAGGCAGAGAAGTATGGGATTTATGATGGCATAGACATGGTACAAATGACAAACCACTAACTGAGAGTCCATGATTACTACCAAATCATGAATGTCCCGAGATGCAGCTTTAGTTAGTAGACCTATTACTAACTGATACTCGGCAATGTTGTTGGTAGCTGGACCAATACAAACCGCTCCTAAACTGACTAGGTCATGTGCAGGGGAATACAGAACCCAAAAAACTGAAGCAAGGTTTAGAGTATGACGACAAGCATCGTCAACAAAGCCATAAAATGCCATCCAATCTGCATAACCAAAACATGGTATAAACAATCTAGACACTAAATCAAAACCGTATTGAAAATACTAAAACACACTGAAAGTAAAAAATGTACATATATACAAGGTATGATAAACGAGTGATCTAAGCATAATACCTCTTTAGGTACAACCCATTGCGAGTTTTCCCGAAGGGGATTCTGTCATAATCTACAAGCTCATAGGCCCCTTTCTCTAAGACTTTGGAAATGATAAAGGGACCATACCACATTGATTCGAACTTCCCTTTTCCTAGTTGATCATGTTTCTGATCGTAGGTCAGAACTAGGTCACCTTCATTAAAAACGGAAGGTTGGATAGATTTATCATACTGTGCTTTGACACATTTCTTATGTGCCTCATTGACTAAGGCAACATATCGTCTATTTTCGTCAAGATTATTTAGGTATAAAAATCTTTCTTCCTCGGTGGAAGTATTGGGGAGAAGTTCAACAGCAAGTTTCAAAGACGGGATCTGGCACTGAATAGGTAGGACAACTTCTAATTCGTAAACTAACTGGAAATGTGTAAAACCAGTCGCTTTTTTCACTAAAGTCCTATAAGCCCAAAGAGTGGAAAAGAGAGTCTGGTGCCAGTTGGATTTATGATCTCCAACCATCCAACGCAGCATAGTTTTTAATACTTTGTTAATGGCCTCGACCTCACCATTAGCCTACGAATAATAGGGAGTTGAGTTTTCATGGAGAAAACCCAGTTTGGCACTTAACTTTGCCATCACCTGATTCCGAGAATGTGATCTGTTATTAGTGACTATGGACTGTGGAACTCCAAACCTAGCTATTACATGATTAAATAGGAAGAGGGAGGTAGTCTTACCATCCTCTGCATATGTAGGCATAGCCTCAGCCCATTCAGTGAAATAATCCATGGCTACTATGATGTAACCATGCCCCTCGGCTGAGGTAGGCTTACAATGCATAAAATATATCCCCCATTTGGCGAAAGGGCCAATGGCAATGACGGGGTGTAGCAGAAGAGGGTGGGTGCGCATTTTCGGATAAAAATGTTGGCAGGGTGGGAATTTCTTAACAGATCAGAAAGGAGGTGGCCTCTAGGTTTTATTTCTCTTGAGGAAAGTTATCTAAACTTAAACCTAGAAAAATATATTTTAAAATACCTTATGCTATTGAATTATAATTAATGCAATTAAAACTATTAAAACTAAATGTAAATAATAATCTATAAATTAAAGTAAGCTATTACTAAAATTACATCTATTTTATTTATCTGCAAACTAAAAGAATTTCCTATGAATGACTACTAAATGAGGTTTAACTATTATGTCTACTTTATGTGTTGCTCTTCTAAGGAGAGTCTCAATTCTGGTTTTGTTTTGAAATAAGATTTTATCCAATAATTTAAACAACTAACTTAATATGCCTAATTCAGCAGGTTCTAAAATTAGCTAAGAAATATAAACTAAAATAAATCTAAGTGCAAGGTAACCAGCTGGAAACACACAGATTTAGCAGCTACTAAATCTCACAGGATTAATGACTGCTAAACTGTAGCTTTCAACCTGAAATAAAACTAAAATCTAATTTAAAAAAAAAATTAACTCTAACTAATCTATCCTGCGCACAGGAGCATAATTGAGTTTGACATGTAAAACGATATAATTTTAGTTCATTGCCTTATTTAAAAACAAAGTTTAAATAAATAGTAAACATTTGAAGCACATGAATACCATAAGATTAATAATAATCCTATGAATATTATTTACACATCAAATTTGCAGTCACTTCAAGTAATCAATAAAATAAGAAATGTTTAACCTTCAAAAGAGTGTAACATCTCTTATCAGATTTGTATCCAACTATATTAAAAATAAAAATAAATCTTACAAATCACGGTCGACTATGAGAGTGATTTCCATGGTAGTGATCTCTGGTTCCGATTACGCCTGACTAGAAAGAATACAGGATTTCATTCGGTATCCAAAAACACACTCCCAGAGAGGATCATTGATTCTTCCTCTGGAATATAAAAATTACAAAAGAGTAAATATCCTACAGCTCTTTGGCAATAGCCTTTCGAAACTGTAGCTCTCCCCCCTCTGGCAGCGTCTCCCTTTCATTCGCAAACATCACTTTACATACAGAAACAGAGTACAGAAAAAGAGAAATCCTTTCTGATCTGTGGATACCCCCCCCCNCTCTCCCCCCTCTGGCAGCGTCTCCCTTTCATTCGCAAACATCACTTTACATACAGAAACAGAGTACAGAAAAAGAGAAATCCTTTCTGATCTGTGGATACCCCCCCCCTCTTGACAATATTTGAAGATTGAGGGCTAGAAATAGCCAGCACGAAGGATTTTCTGGGCTGTAGCCATCCCAAGAAGATGACTGCCACATGCTCCAGAGTGGCAGTCATTGAGAACCTATTTAGCCTCTTCATGGGTGAGGCATCATTGAAGAATGGAATATATACCATGCCTATACAATGTATCATTCAAGATAAGGTAGTATTTTGCGTGGTGATGAATGCAATGACGATCGTCACGAGACAAATCGGGTTGAAATCTTTGTGTATGGAGATAAAGGATTAAATATCCATACCATGGGTCGGTCGTTCTTATTAGGAACCGAAATTCATCCGGGAATGAATCACTGGGTTCAGAATCCATCAAGGCAGAGGGAAGGTGACACATCAGCTCTGAAAAGACCAATGATTTCTTTGAAGTAGCTTTGGCAAACTCAAGGTTAAACTCCTACAGGATGACAATTCAACGGGAGTATTTTCCCCCTAGCACTTGACGAGTCAGGATGTAGTACATAGGGTTCTGGTCTGCAAATATAGTGGTAGTGCGAAGCAAGATGTAATGATGAAATTTTTGACAGAAATTACCGTATCCAATGCTAGCTTCTCCACACGCTAGTATTGAGTTTCAAAATCGAGAAGATTCTTACTAGCGTAGTATATCACGTGTTCTTAGTTGTTCTGATCCTCTTGGGATAGAACCATTCCGATGGTAGTAGTATAGGTAGCAACATATAAGAGAAAATCCTTTAAATGATACGGGGGGTGTATCACGGGTGAATGATTCAGAGCATGCTTAAGATTATCAAAGGCTTGCTGGGCCTGGTCATCCTAGAAGAATGGAGTGTCCATCTTGAGGAGACACATACAACCGTGCGTTTTCTAAGCAAAGTTACAAACTAAATGACAAAGAAATTTTTCCTTACCTTGCAAACTTTGGAGCTCAAGGATGTTGGTTGGGGTAGGTAGGGTGAGTATAGAAGCAATCTTCAGTGGATCAATCCAGATGCCATCCTTAGAAACCACGAAGCCTAAGAGACGTCCCGTCTCAACGCAAAAAATACATTTGTGTGGGTTCAACCGTATTTTGTAATGATGACATCTCAGGAAAATTTCTCTAAGATGTTGATGATGGTCTTCATGTTGCTATGAATGCGCAGGGAGGTCATCGAGGTATGGCTCCACGGTGTTTTTAATGTCTTGAAACGCATAGGACATAGCACATTGGAATGTGGCTACGGCATTCTTAAGGCCAAAGGGTAACTTCCTATAGGTGAAGGTTCCCCATGGGCATATAAATGTTGTCTTGTGCTAATCGACGGGAATATCTCAATCTCATTAAGTCCAGAAAATCCATTCATGAATGAGAAGATGACACTTCTGAAATAATTGTCGATAATATGATCGATGTGCAGAGTTGGAAAATTGTCCTTAGGACAAGCTTTATTTAGGTCTCTAAAATAAATACAAACTCTAATGGTTCCCTACTTTTTGTTCATAGAAACGATGTTAGATACCCATTCCATCAGGGGCACAGGATAGATGAATCCTGCCTTCAGAATTTTTTCGACTTCAACTTTAATAGTCGCTACCTTTCGGGGAAGGACTTGACACAATTTCTACCTGATCGGTTTGGCTGTGGGATAGGTTTTGATTTCATGGACCACAATAGATGGGTCTATCCTAGGAATTTCTTCATAAGACCAGGAAAAAATATCTCAGAACTCCTTGAAAAGTGCTCTATATTCTTCAATTTCTTCTATTGAATAGTTCTGCCCAACATGAACATGTTCAATAGTTCCAGGCTTAACTAATATGTCGATTGGAGTTGTTTTAGTGATGTTGCATAGATTTCCTACAGAATCATAATCTTGCAACAACACAGGTGTTTGCGGAATGTCGACAATATCAGTACCCAAGAGAGATACAAAATCATAATTTGCCGAATTGATGTTGGGGAGGAACGAGGATCTGTGATGATGATCCTCCCATACTGATTCATTTGTACTCATGATATCCATGATTTTTTCATCTGACGGAAAATTTTGGGAGAGATAATCCAGAGTAGGAAGAGAGGGTTCTAACCAGTAGGGCAGGTGGTAAGGATCCGAAGCCACAAGATGGAGATCATCTATATGATCATCGAAAATGGATTGCATAGCATCATAAACTGCTTCATGCGGGTTGTGGGAGGATGACTCAACAAATTGCTTACCCTTGGGATCATAGCCAAATGAGGAGATCATATTGACAATTGCCATCTCTGTGCTAGAAGGAGATGATGGGAATACGCCCATAAGGGCAGAGTCCTTTAGCATACCTACCCAAATCGACTGATAAGGAGGAGGGGACTGACCTAGCATAGGGATTTTATTTTCTGTAAGGGTAGTAACATCCGGCGTACATAAATCAAGTTGATCAATTTTCAAAATCTTTCCCAAATGTGGAAACTAGAGCGTTCTAAATACCGTTGAAGCGACAGCAGTCATAGCATAAAACCAATTTCTTCCTTGGAGAAGATTGTAGTCTAACGGGGCATCCACTACTTCCACCTGAATGGAAACAATTTCCCCCCCAGCTCAACTAAAAGTGTTGGCATGAGACCATGGGGTTGGAAACCTCTACCATCAAAGTCTCTTAGGGTCATCTGTGATTTTGCAAGCTCGGGAGAGCTAATGGCTTTCCAATAGGATAGAGACAAAACTGAGGTTGAAGCACCCTCATCTAGAACAATCCTAAAGATCTTTTTCCCAACTACTTTTGTTATGATATGAAAAGCGAGTTGGTGAGGTAGTCTATATTTGTGGTTCTCTGGGTTAAAAAGGATCAAATTTGTGTTATCCGGGTCTAGGGATCCTAAGGAATTTAACAAGTTTTTGTGTTGCATAGGACAGATTTGGAGTAATTCCAGGTAAACATTGCACACAGTTCTTGAGCGAGGTCTTCAACAACATTATAGAACTGTGCAGCTTGGGAATTAGGATTAAAAATAGACTTCCTAAGAGTACTCTTGGGCAGATGCAAAATCATGTCGAGATTAGGTTTGTCGATAGTTAGGGGAGCATTAGACGAGGATGCAGGAGAACCGGTGGGAGGATCTTTATCTGGAGAAGGATTTTCATTTTTCTTCTCTTCGGGTTTATCATATGACTGAGTACAAGTTGTTAAACTAACAGTCTCCGATGACCTCATTCAGACATCCTCTAAAGGACCAGAATTTCCTTGATTGGACATGTGGTCTATCAGTTGTTGCTGAGAAGGAAAGGGATCAGTAAGAACTGTTGGTGCGGGGTTACTTTTTAAAAACTTGTTAATTTCATCACGGTGAGGACATTCCTTTGCGAAATGATCGCCACCACACAACAAGCAGGGATATTTGGCTTTCCTTTTTCCTTTATTGTCATTCTCCAAGGCCGTAGGTTTGGGATTTTCTTGTTGGTTTCTAGTTTTTTTTATTTTTACCTTTTCCCTTTTTCTTATTATTGGATGATTGCGTACTTTTAATAGAATTTACCTTGGTGGAAACCATAGGATTAGAAGGAGAAGTAGCAGAAGCACTAGGTTTCTTGGCAAGTTTTCCCATTGATGGGGTTTGGATTGAAGCGATAACCCCATCAACATGAGTTTCTGCAAGTGGCTTAGTCGGGTCCGTGCTTGGACGAGGAGCTTGGGGAATAAGGCCATATAAAGTTCCGGATTGGGAATACACTAAATCCGGATACTGAACGCGACTAATAGCCTGGTCTTCAGCGACAGCACCGCTCATAGCCACATCTCGGGCAATGGGTTGCAACAAAGATTTCGTAAACCAGTCAACTAAGAGTTGGTCTCAGATAGGAGCCTTAATGAGCCTTCTCCGCCTTCTCCACTCATGGATATGATCCAATATGTGTGTGGATGTGTTTTGATGCAGAGAGGTCAAAAATGTCTATACCCGTTTCATAACGAATGGGTAGCTGAAAGTGTGTAAGGAAGACAGTTGCCAATGCACTAAAATCCACAAACGAGTGTCATGGAAGTTCAATATACCACTTCACGGTCGTACCCGTCAAAGTGCGCTGGAAGAGTCTTAATTGAATAGAATGACGAACACCATATATGGAAAGTCATAACATGATTTTTGGGATCATCTCCCTGCTTACCATTGAATTTAGGGATGTCTGATGGAAACTTTACTGGAGTAGAAGGCCATGAAGGGTTGTGTTGAATGGGGTCATTAATCAACTTGGACAAATCGGGTAAGTCCAAAGTTGCTAGGAAAGGTAACTAACGATTGGGTTACACGTACTGGTAATATTGATAAGGATTGTAACCACTAGTAGGGCCGTAGGTTAACTGATATATAGGTTGTTGAAATGTCTGATGAGATGATGTACTTCCCAAAGATTGACCTCTAGGGTTAGGGATGCCAGAGCCACCATGACCACCAGGGGGAGAGCCACCAGAACCACCAGCACCACCAGAGGGAGGGCCACAAGAACCACCAGGAGGAGTGCCACCAAAACCTCCAGGATCACTAGGAGGAGGACAACCAGAACCTACAAGACCACTAGGAGGAGGACCTCCAGGAACCCGAGGACCACTAGAAAGAGGACCTCCAAAACCACCAAAACCACCAGGACCACCAAAAGGAGGAACATGAGGACCCCCAAGAAGAGGAAATCCATAAGGTGGTCCTCCGACGCCTCCAGTAGTATGAATAGGTATTCCTCCCATTGCTGGCATGTAAGACCAGTTGGGTTTCCCCCATGGTGTAAATGCATTCCCAAGGTACGGGATTCTAGTGTAAGACATTCCTATAGGGGTAGGTTGATAATTCATGTTCCCTATAGGAATTTGATTTGCTGGGTAACCATAACCCCATGAGGGTTGATTAACTACAGGTTGTGCCGCTAAGGGCTAACCTGAACTTGAAGGAGGGTTTACCACATTTTTGTTGGTGGAAGGGACATATACCGTGGATTGTCCTATAGTAGCGGTTTGTGTATTATTAGTAAAAATTCCATTATTTAGTAACGTAGGTCGCACCAGGGGTTTCCCCCCAGCGTTAGAAGGTACAGACACTACTGGAACTGAAGGTATCCCCCCAGCCATAGAAAGTATGGGATGAATAGAGATAGGCCTAGAACTAAAAACAGTAGGGGTGGAATGGGAGGTTTGACTTGGATTGCAAGCGGTCTCACCATATGCTGGATCCATAGAAGCTTTGATTTCAGTTCAGCCATAGGCCAAGGATCTATATTACGGGGTAAACTAGCTGATATAGTTTCAGTATGTGGTGCAGGTTCGACCAAAACTCTGTCTAGCCTTTGCATTCTCTCTTGAAAATATCGTGCACGATGAATAGATGCTTGGATTTGTCTATATTCTTTTTCAGCTGGAGAAGTTTGTTCAAAATAGGTTCTATTAACCCCAAATGAGGAAATGTCTTGACCCATTGAAGTTCTCCAAAACGGAGCATCTGGGCCATACTCAAGTGGAACAGGACTATCAATATGACCTTCCATATGTGGATGAAAGGAAGTATCAGTGATAGGATTCTGTTGAACTAAGGGATTAATATAAGAAGTGAATTGGTCTCCACTTTCTACAACTATATTTTCTTTCTCATGGGAAGTAGTTGTAGCTCCTTGGTCGATGGATTCCATTGGAATTTCTCCCATAACAGGAGGAAAATCAGGTGGTAAGTCCTGGTTCCTTCTGGATCGTCTCAATTGAAACTCAGCCAGATTGGACCAGTTACTAAACTAACCTAGGGTCTCAAAACTAAGAACACACACAAAAATTTCTCCTACTCAAGCTACAGGACAACAAGCAAACTTAAATGATAGGAGGAGCTCAAATAGTCGGTCTCTCACCAGGATTGTCAAGTAAGTGCAACTCGTGATATACCACAAGGGTATGTGCATAGTAATCTCCCCAAATGTTGTTTTCGGTGTATTTCTCCACACAAGATGACCAAAGGGGTTTTCTCAGATGGACAGGGTATCATAGTGGGATCTCTTAATATACACAAGGGACATGGGAGCTCAAATCAGTAGTAGTGTTGTCTAATGTAAAACTATTCACAAGGGGCCTTCCGATATACAATCAAGTACATGAAGTACCATTCTATATACCTCAAAGTTATGTGAAAGTTTGTTCGATATGCCGACGATACATGGAAGAACCACGCGAGTCCTAGGTTGTAGTGCAGACAAATAATGACAGCTCCTACGTTTAATGATGCCCGAACACGTCTCTAAACTATCACTCAAATTTCTATACATTTTTTAAACCTATATCTACCATTAATTTTAAAGTGGACGGTTAGGTGAATGCATGATATTTTGATAGAAAAGTAAAACCATGCAAATATGAAATGCATGTTCCTTCACTTTACCATTCAGATTATGCCTAATTACGGGAAGGAGAGAGAATCTTTTTCTTTTCAATTTTGCTTTGAAACCAAAAACTTCTCAAACAACTACACTAAATAATCATTTCCCGAGAATACAAGCAATCAATACTTCTTCAAATCAAATCTTTTGAAAGCAAGAATATAGGATAAGATCTCGTTTCTAAGAAGAAAGACAAGAAGCACACAAAGGCATATTCGATTTTTTCAATTTTTCTATTAAACTAGAAAGATCAAATTTAAAACTACCAATATTTTTCCTTTTGATGAGATGACAATATGAACTAAAGGGAAGAGAAATGGATATTTGAAAGCTTATGAGGCTAACAGAGGTCCAACAATTCGTCCTCAAATAATGATATAAATGAATATCAACCAAAAAAATTTCTTTTTTCAGGGTAAAAAGAAGTCCTTCACTATCTTAACGAAAAAATGGAAACAAAGAAACCGATCAAACATGTCTTTCTTTTCAAGATTATCCAATAGCAGGTAGATATCTAATTGAGCTAAAGATTTCAAGCACTCCTTTCGAAATAGCCAAACTCACAAGTAGTAGCAATGATGAATCTAACCTAGCCTTTTGATTTTAACAAACAAGCATTTACCACATCAAAACTTTCAGATTTGAAACACTAAGGTATTTTCAAACAAGCCTGGACAATGTTAGTTGAAGACAAAAAATCCAAAAAAAAAAAGATTTCTTTGCATAATTTTGAAAAACAGAGGTTTGGAGAAAACCTACCTGGCACCGCTTGCACAAGGTTGTTGACAGAGCGATTCTGAAGAGGCACTGCTTCCTGCTAATTGCTCTCAGGCAGGGGCACCACTTCTTGCTAACTACGCATAGGCAGTGGCACCACGTTTTGTCCACTACAAAAGCGTGGTTCCCTACAAGTGTCCAAAAAACAATAAGAGCGAAAAAATAAAGTCAAAATTTGGCAAAACAACATCAAAAAAGATAAATCAACAGTAATAAAGAGCATAGAAGGTCAGAATGGTTCAGATCTGATGATATCAACTCAAAACCCAAATAGGTCAGATGGTAGATCTGACTAAAATGATAGGAAGTTGGAGCTTGGATTCAGACAAGTGTTCGAAGGGTAAGGAAGATCAGATCTGCTGAAGCTCCTCCCCAGTATGGTCGCCAGATTTGTTGTCAGGAATTTCGTACCTTCTGCGGACAGAAATTGTTCCTCTGGTCTGAATGGTTCAGATCTAGAACAAATAAGTTACAACAAGGCTGATAGACTTCTCCTAGAAACTACAGACACATGGAATACAATCTTCATATATTGATGTGGTCCTTCACCTATGGCAAAAGATCTCCAAGAAGATACCTGCAAACACACATCAAACACAAAAGATCAAAAGTACCAAATTATTATCTATAGATCTATATTGGTGACTAAGGAATCCAATAATAAACATGCAAGATTATACATGACAATTTATATGGGAAGAAAACCAACTTTGCATTGATAAATAATGAAAGAGTTTACAACCTATTCCTTAGTGTTGATGCACTCCATAAAACCGATGTCTTATTCCCGATAGCTCCAACTTGCTCCTCTATGCTCACTCTTGATGGATCAGGCCAGAATGTCAAAATGGCAGCATGACTTTGCTCTCCCCTCAACCATGGGGTATGAGCCTATTTATATAGCCCTCAAATGGATAGGGATGGTTGAGATTTTGGTGGGTGAGGTGGATAAGAGATCCCCAAATCATGAAATCGAGCTCAACTAAGCCAAGTGAATAGGGATAAGGCCTACCGTGAAGCTTATGATCTAGAAACTTCGTGAAGTCTCTCTTTTTCACTTTTTACCAAGGGCACCTCTCCTGCTCCTTGATGATAGAGCGGTGTTAGGCAGAACCACTCTTCAAGCAAAGAGGAAAGGTGGTGCCACCACCTGTATTCAACATAACTCAGGCGGTGCTGAATAAGGTACCGCTCCTAAGCTTAAGGGTAGAAGCGGTGCTAGGTTTTTATATGCAAATTTGACATTTGGATCAAGGTTTTTACTTCAAGATTTGGGAATGAGGGAAAACATGGATGTTTAGGATCTTCTCACATGTTGATGACGAGATTTGGGTGTAACACTTGACCCTTTAAAAGACTGATGGAGAGATTTTAAAATGACCCCTTTTGACTCTCCTCAAGTGAAACCTATCGGTTGATAAATATTTTGTTACATTAAATTATAACTATCTTGGTCAACCATGCACTTTTAGCTAGCTTGAACAATGGCAAATTTGAGTATTTGTCTACAAACTTAATTTTCCTAGCCACTTGCAGGGAATCTCCTCCCATTAGAAGGTGTCATTTACAATCCAAATTTCATTGTTAACTAATTTAAATGCAAACATGGATGAGAACCATGTGACTAAGGTCATCACAAAGTGACACTCCAACATCGTTGCATTTATTGTGACAATATTAGAATTGTTTTGTGTGGATTGAGTGTTTTTTCACTTTCTTAAATGATTCAAAGCATAACAGACTATGAGAAAACAATCCTCATTTGTGCATTGCATTTTACATATAGTTTGTGTAAAACAATCCCCATTCTTTTATAGAGTTTGTTATTGTGGTTTACTCTGCAAAATAATTGGTTTACTTACTATAGGATGAAGCACTCCCCATTATTTTACAGAGTTTTCTATTGTGGATTACTATGTAAAAGAATTGGTTTACTTACTATATCATGAAGAACTCAAAATAGTTATCAGATCCCTGCACCCTAGGGATTGTATCCATAGATTGTAAAATCATATATGGATCTGCCCCAAAATTTTATACATTGATAAAAGGTTCTATAGGTTCCATAAGTTGTGGCACATTCCCTCTATTGTGAACATGAAAAAGGTCCTAAACCTTCCATAAATCATAACACACATTCCTTCTACCATGAAAAAGAAACTTAAAACTAAGGTCATAGATTTTGAAACTTGTCAGTATTGCAAAGAATGCATAGCTGAAAGCCTTAGTAGAACATGTGTGATGTGAAATCCTTTGCAAGGGATGTGTTAGCTGAAAGTCATAGGCTTTAATGCTTGTCATTATTTCTAAGGATGTGTAGCTCAAATCCATAGACTTTGATGCTTCAAAAAGAGACTCGTTCTTCTTGTAAGAGAGGCAATAAAACCAAAGCAAGAAAGGTAAATCTAATTAGAGAGAAGCATAGATCAAGTAAGGTCTCTGTTTACTAACTTACTCTGTTAAAGAATTAGTTTACTTACTATAGGATGAAGCACTCAAAATATTCATTAGAGGATAATATTTTATTTTCCTCGACTACATTAAGAGGAATACCGACTATTCTCTTAGAATAGAACAGTGTTGCTACCACACTACTTACCATCAATTTAATTGGAATTCTTGTAGTGGGAAGTGACTCCTAATGGAACTTTGTACCTCCATCAACATCATGCTTGTTTTACTACTCACATAATTGTAGTAGTAAGGAAGCTTCAACTGCATAGAAGTACCACACTCATGTAACACCCCGGTTTTGACCCCGTGGTATTGAAATTGTACATGATGTATATATTATATATAAATCATGGTGAGGAGCTCATGGATAAAGCCCTGCCATTGATTTGGTGTTTTGTGTATCGACGATAAAGGTTGATGCCGATGATTATAGTGCTAAGTTTGGCACATTATATTTTGAAGTCATCATGTAAATATAAAATTTAATAAAATACCACAACTAGCTATGCACTGCAACATAAGAGATGGGGGCATGATTTCACAAGGAATAGGGAATGGAGTTAGTAAAACTCCTGAGCCAATAGGGTGATACTAGATGTCAATGGAAAAAATCATAAACCCTCAGCTACCTTTGTGTCCCATACACTTAATATTTAAATTCTTCCAAAAGAGAGGTTGAGGCAGTTAATGTCTTGGGCAGAGCAAGGCATGGCAGTCAGTTTCACGGCTAAGACATCCTGTAGTCTAAGAAAATCTGCAGCCTACTGTCTGGGGAATCTACATTCTTGCTTCCGAAGCAAGAAATTGCGGGGATGCATTGCCAGTATGTCATCCTGAGTCACCCAGTATGTCTTGGTCATTTCGATCCATTGTTCACTCTCCTGAGTCACAGAAGATAGGTTGTTCACTGTTCACTATCCTGAGTTGGGGAAGTGGTTGTTCAGTGTGGTTCATCATCCCACAGATGTAGCATGAGCTAGAAGAGTATTACTACACATTCTATAGTGTTTCTTTGTGCTACAGAGAGGTACCCAAACCTGTTCATCTGTGTTATAGTGTGGAACCCTGTGTTCCTGAGTTACCTTATGGTTTGTTGTGATGTGTACCCTAGTTTGGGTCTGAATAGTATGGAATGCTTAGGAGTGGAAGAGACACCGAATGGGATTGATAAACCTAGTGCAAAGAGGAAACTCATGAAAAGATAAGAGTGGCTAGTGAATCTTCTATGCACACCATGAAGAGAACTCAAAGGGAAGGCATAACTCGAGGGACTGTGTAGCAGAGAAGGGGATGCTTCCTTGTGTTGGGTGTGTAGGTATTATGGATGCTAGGATATATAGATCTTGTGAAGGTGTCCCTAGCTCTTGAGTGAACCACTAGCTTATCCATTATTCCTTTCCACTGCCTTAGCAGACCGTGAAACCCAAATGTAGATTGGCTTGGATGATAGCTTGTGAAACCCAATTGTATATTGGCCTGGTTGGGAAGCCTATTAAACCCAATCAGATATTGGATTGGTTATGTCTTGTTGTGCATTTTTCCATGTGTGACCCTTGGCTGGATAACTTGTTAAACCAAACTGTTAATTGGCTTGGATGAATAGCCTATTAAACCCAACAATGACATGGCTTGGTTGAGTATCTTGTTAAACCAATCTGTTAGTTGGATTGGTTGGTCCTTAATGTGAATGTTGGCTTGACTGTGTGCAGTTTGTTAAACCCAACTATTGTTGTCTTGGTTGTGTAGTTTGATAAACCAAAAAGTGTATTGTCTTGTTTTCCTGTAGCCTTTTAAACCCAATTGTGTATTGGATTGGTTGGACAGTCTGTGAAACCCACTGTAGGTTAGATTGACTGTGTTTGATGTGTTATGGCTATGCATGAGCCTGCATTCCCGAGTTCCTTGTGGAAGTCATTCCCAGCTCAGGGGTGGCATTTGTGTTGAGAGATTAATGAACACAACTGGCCTATGGTTGGGTGGAATGTTGCAGCGACGTAGCTAGTTGCGGGACAACTTCATCTTCAAGATAAATATTCTCTGTTGTGTTATTTTTGCAATGTATTTTCTGATAAATGTGCTGATTATGTTGAATAATTATGAACGATTTAAGTAGAGTTTATTGTTGATTAAATGTCCCTACAGTTGCATCTATTTATGCCTTGTATTTTCCATTGCATTTGCTTATGATCATGGAGGATAGAATCTTGGTTATAGGGTAAAAAATGTAGCTATCCTAAGGTAAGGAATGTTGTTTTTTCACACCCCGAAATCCTCTTGCGGAAGGCAGAAGGAGGAAGGTGGAAAATAGGAAAAAGACAAGGTAGAATGTTGCTTTTCCACACCCCAGAGTCTGCATGCAGAAGGTGGAATTAGAAAGAGGAAAAAGGGCCCAAAATTCTAGGGTAAAAGTGTGTTTTCGCACCCCAGAATCCTCCTACGGGAGGCGGAAAATGGGAAAAAGGTTGAGGAATTTTTTTTCTTTTTTTGATTCCCGAGTTCTGCAGTAGAAGGCGAAAGGTGGAAATTCGTGAAATGATCTTGTCGAATGTTGATTTTTCGATTCCCAAGTTTCGCAGCAAAATGCAGACACTACTACATTTCGACCCAAAATCCGACGGCCGTCATGTCGGATTTTCGACACTTTCCTGTCGCATGTACGACACTTTGATTTTTTCTTAAGCGTCGGACACGTGGCATCGGCTATCCGACACTTAACTAACCGTCGGTTAAATGTCAACCGTCGGATAAGCGACAGGTATAACCGTCGCTTAAACCATTGCTTTAGAGAGTAAGTGTCGCAAAAATGATAGATAGAGCTGTCGCTTAAGCGACGGATATGGAGAAGAGTCGTCACATGTGCGACAGATAGATCTGATTTTTAAGCACCTGGGTGTTACCAATAACCGTCGAATTTGCGACAGATAGCATCACCGACCATCGCAAAAATGATAGCTATATTTGTCGCTTAAACGACGGAGATGAAGACGAGGCGTCACATTTGCGACACCTATGACTAATTTTGGAGTGCCACGTATCACAAAAAACCGTCGCATTTGCGACAGATAGCATGGGAAGGCGTCGCAAAAACGACAGAGATCGCTGTCGCTTAAGCGACGGCAGTGAATTTAAAAAATATATATATATATATTAAATATTTATAAGCCCATTTCGCTTTGAAGGGTTAGTAGATAGTGAGCCCTTCAATGCTGATATGCAAAAATAAATCATTCTTTTCGATTCCCCCTCCTACTTATCAACAGAAGTGTTATATAAAAACTTCCAACACAAGGGTCGGCTGCATGCCATGACGATGTGTTATATATGATGACCTTTTTCAGGATCATCACCATACACATGGTATAAAGCTAGTAGGTAGTGACAGTCAGGGAGGCAATATAGCCTTCCTTTCTACGTTGGCCGTAAGAATAAAAGCAAGGATCAACATTGTTAATAGATACCAGGTTTATGATAGAACTAACGAACTGGGATTCCCAGCCCCCACCGGCAAAAACAGCATGAAAACAATCCATAAGCAGTTGCAACAACGGTTGAATCATAAGTTGAAGGAGCCTAATTCCTAGCAATCCCAGGATCATTTCCAGTAGCCTTATTTCCAACAGCACTAGTTAAACCAGTCTTATTTCTAGCAGAATCAGTTGAATGTAACAGTAAATCCATGGGTCATTATTGTTTTTAATGGATTTTTAT
>LPNX010199410.1:548523-563126 GCA_001517045.1 Pseudotsuga menziesii | reverse complement strand
ATGCAAAATATATCCCCCCCAGTGTACGCTCCACAAGCTGCATCTGCCCCCCGGACACCTTCTCAGGTGACTGGGAGCCCAAGATCCGCACTATACATGCGGCCATAGCTCGAACTGCCGGCTCCCGGATGTCGCTGACTCGGAGTGCATTCCGATGCACCTGAGCCTCGGCCCCACAGAACCGCACTGCCATATCCACGATATCAAGATCCGCGGTCCCCCGTGGCTGGGTATCTGCCACTCTCCCTAGACAGGGCAGCCCCGTCAGGAAATAGACATCAGCAAGGGTGAGGTCCACCCTCTCCCCCTGTACTCGGAACGCCAGTGAATCTGGCTCCCAGAAGCTCACTAAGCGGTTCAGCAACAACCCTGCTGACCGAATCATCGGAATCTCAGCAAACTTCAGTAGGCCGAATATCCCAAGCATCGAACGCACGCGACGGTCCTCTCGGATAATATCTACCAGCTCCCCTGGCATCTCTCGCTCTCTCCATACTGTGCATGGCATCCTGTCGATCACACAACAAAGCCTCATTAGACTCATGTTCAACAAATCGACAACTTAACCATTCCCAAACTACTCTAGACACACCAGACAGTCGCGGTCCCAACCGCGGCTGTCAAGCCGACAGTCGCGGTTCAGACCGCGGCTGTCAAGCCGACAGTCGCGGTCCAACCCACGGCTGTGCAGCCGACAGTCGTGGTCCAAACCGCGGCCGTGAAACCTACAGTCGCGGTCTAAACCGCAGCTGTGCAGCCTACAGTCGCGGTCCAAACCGCGGCTGTGCAGCCCACAGTCGCGGTCCAAACCGCGGCTGTGCAGCCGACAGTCGCGACCCAGATCGCGGCTGTCAAGCCCGACAGTCGCGGTCCAAACCGCGGCTGTCCCGGTCGAAACCCGCGGTCCACCCTTGGGGACCGTACAAAGACCCCCCACTCCACCACTAAAAAACTATAAATAAATAACGGGTGCCCTAGCTACACTTCCCATTCACTGAGAAACACAAAAAATAGGTTTTCCAGCCATGGAAAATGAAGGTAATTGCAGATAACGTGAGGGAAAAATGCCAAGCTATCTCCAACAGTAGGAGGAAGAGAAACACATGGGTAAGGAATGGTTTGGGCACCAATTTCTGGGTGTGTTCTTACCCCACAAGAAAAAACACATTTTTCCAAAATTGATGGCTTGCCCCAATATGGAATTGACTGTCATACCTCTCCATTCTCAATGCATTAACTACCTCAACCAACTTCTGTAAGAATTAAATGATTGGGTGCAAAAGACAAAATGGGTAGTTGAGATTTTGTGGGCCCTCTCATTGACATTTAGCTTTACACTATTGGCTCAAGGGTTTGAATAATTTCCCTCCCTATTCCTTGTGAAATCATGCCCCCATCTCTTTATTGCATTGCATAGCTAGTTGTGGGTACTTTATTAAATGGCATATTTACATGATATCCCAATTTATAATGTTCCTGGATAGCACGAGAACCATAGGTATCGATTTTAATTTCTGATATATAAAATTCTAAATCGATGGTGGGGCCTTGGCCTTGAGCTCCTCGCCATGATTCAATAACGATATTAACATCATGTACAATTTTAATGCAATAGATGTCAAAATTGGGATATTACAAACACAACCATGAAAATGAACCAAAAATGTGAACTTGCAACCATTATACACATATTTAAGCATGCACATACAAAAAATAAAATAGTTTTTCAGATCTGATACGAGTAGATAAACGAAGAATATTTCACGTTCAATTAGTACAACTACTTAATAAACAATGCCAGGAATTCAATCAAACCAATCTTCCAAGTTCCGAGGCACATAGAGGTGAATGTAAAAATATTGAAAATAAAATTATACAACACAATTAAAGTACCAAGAACATAGCATATATATTTACAATCATCTTTTACCAAAAATAGAGTTTCAAATCCAAAAACTAGTTACCAATTTCAGCACAATGTACCGAGTTTCCAATTTAACTTCCCAAATGAAAAATAAAGAGAACTATATGAATATTGTAACTCACGGAAAAAGTATCAAGGTTCACTTTCAATCATATGTATGTTTCTTTCCTCCCATATATATTCCATTAAACAACTCACAAAGCTAGTTAATTCTACTCGTTCGAATTGACTAGTAATTCTAGAAATCACTAGAATAATTAAATCTGCAAATCATAGAATCATTTAAATGTAATTCCAAATATAAATAACATGTTTTATAATTCATGAAACATGTATATATAATTCTAATTTTGTTTCAAACACTTCATATAAAAAATCACATATCTACTCAAAACAATTCCATTGAAGGAGCTAGAAATTGGAAATTGATCTAGAATTTTGGTAGACATTTCCCCAACACTACCAAGAATATTTATAATCACATTATCACACACAATTAAATATTATTGATCATACATAAGTAATAAATTAACACTGAATAAATTTTACAAACACGTAATGTTCCAAGTCTCCAAACTATGCCAAACAGTCCGATCGAAGAACTAGTTTCTTAATAAAAGTTAGAAGCATCAAAGAGAAGTGTCTTAAACCATTCTGAGGTTACTGTACCATAAAAATACATATTATATAATGAACAGGGAAAACATATCGATTCTATAGTATAGGTACCAAATAATTATTTCCTCAAACAATTTGTGAACAAAACCCAAAAAATAGTTTCCAATTCCTTCATAAAATTTACTTGCATAAATAGATTGAATTTTGTGAGAAATTTATTCCACAAATAAGTCACACCTTTCATAAAAAATTTCATGTGAATCCATAAATAAATCATATCAGAGCTAAGTAAATTAAATAAACATGATATAAACCAGTTACCTTATTAATGCACAACTGGCATCATCCAGACCATGTTCCACCCAACCTTTGGCATTGCTAAGCCAAATATCACTTTGAAAGGCCACCCCCAATATGAGGCCACAAATACAAAATAGAGGTGCACTCAATAATATCTAAAGTATCATTTTGATAAGAAAAAACTCTATTCCTCACCTTCCACCCCACTACTAGGTGCAATGGTAATCGAGACCCCCGAGGCCATCGAGATATCACCATTCACCATCAATATTTATGTACAGGTATATGATAGAGCCAAGTATAGGACACCGAGGAACTACACCAGAGTTTTCTGGGATTGCGGCAAGCACCATACAATATCACAGTGCTTCAAGCAAAAATTCCATTCACATATCCGAGCATTCATGGTTTCCTAATATCACATGCTTACCAAGCTCTCACCATCAAAGATATGAGCAACCATAACCAGCAACCATCCAAAATAAACATGAAAAAAACCCTTGTTATCACTCAAATTTTACCCTTGGCTGTGAAAGGATAATCCCAAGGTAACCACACAACCAATCTTTAGGTGGAAAGTTGGATTCTTTCCTTCTGGAGAGGGATATCTCAATAGATAAATTCAAAGGGTAGATATATTTTGAAAGAAATAAAATTTAATAGTAACATTGGATGAAACTGGTGGTCATTGGGCATGGAGTCATATATGAAAAACAAGTAATTACAATGATTTAGAATGGAGTTCTTAACAGAGGAAGGGTAGCTACTCTTTTATAATCAAAATGATGGTTGTATGGTGATAAGGAATATTAAAGAAACAGTCCATTAACATGGGTATCTTAAGATGTCTCCAATGCTAACCTTAGTGGAAAAAGTTTGTGAATGCTTGAAAGTAAAGGATCAGAGCATAATATTATGAATTCTAACCCAATATACAATCATTCAAGCATGAAAAGAAAATAGAATGAAAAGGTAAACATGAAGTACATTCACATGAAGGGAAGAAAATACATACTGCAAAATAAATAACACAAGAATCTTTGCAAAAAACCTGCTTGGCTCTGAAATCTTTATTAATCTTAAACTCTCTTACAAAATTTAGTTCTTGCTCATGTGTTCCAACCCTCAATACATTGTAAAAAGCTGCTTAAATACATCAAAATGCTCCTTGAGATGATAACTATTTCTATGCTAAAAATAGGCAAAAATAACTGCCTTATTACACTTTTCACTTGACTCTTAACAAACTAACTACTCAAAAATTTATTACATTTTTCAAAATAAAACTAGTCTCCAAAATTTCTTGAACTTCTTTATTGATGTAGCTTGTAATTTGTTCTACCAAACTTTTCTATTGTCTACCACTGGTCCACAAATGGCAGCTCTAAATTGGCCATTTCTTTCCTCAATAATCTCAATTCCACATGATCCACATATGAAATGGGTGGATGATGGGAACACATTTCTCTGAAAGTGTTGATTATCTCAAATTCCATTACTAATTTATTAACAACAATTTTCCCTGACAAAGATTGGTTCATATATTCAAATTTCCCATGGTCCAATCTCACGGGGACTCCACTTAGTGAATCTCTCACATAGCACGTGCAATCGTGAGATATTAAAGAATACCCTTAATTTCCGGAGATATTGACCCAAACCCTTTTTATTGAAACCCCCTCCCAATACTTAAAACCTCCTCCCCACCCCTTTTTATACCTCAATCCTTATAAACCACCCTACCCACCCCCACCTTAAACCACTCATCCCCCCCAATACTTGCAATATATTGGTTCATTTTTTGATAATTTTAAAACCCACAATATGAACTAACGTGATAGGATATTGGTAAGCAAGTGAGTCCCCCGTGTCCAATCTACATTTAACCAACAAATCCTGATATTCAACCCGAGACAAAAGTTTACCATTTTCTTCCCAAAAAGAATGCAAACCTTTCTAAAATATGGACACAAATGAACCTTTGAAAATATTCACCTGATGTTGCATTATGCCAATCTTTGCTTGCACAACTTCTATATGTTGATTCTTTCCCACTACTTTCCTTTCCCACGTGATCACTATAATTCTATTTTTAATTCCCATTTTCCTCAAATTTTCCTCTGATAAAGTATTTAGGAAATTGATTGTATTATTGGTTGTATCCATGGGATTATTATTTAAAGATTCCTTTACTACAGTACAACTTTGTCTAGCAACATTTATAGCCATCTCCTTGTCCAAAATATAATTTAAATAAGGTATGAGTTTAACAACTTCAACAATGGTCATGTCTCAAATGAGGTGTCTTTCTCCTTGGATTGGAAATTGTGGATAGAATTGTTTTACTAACTTCTCATTTGTATCTAGAAATTCTTTATATTTGTTTTCTATTGCTTTCCTTCCTTCTTCTTTCTTCAAAATTGCATTAGATATATTTTTATTCTGACTTTTAAGACCAACAGTCTGTAAATCCCTTAAACTTACTTGGGACATAGCCTGTACAATGGATTCTATACTTGTCTTTATCATAGGATGGATTATTTGTACTTCATCTTATTTTCTTCTATCTTCCTTTTCTTTTTCTAATGCCAATTTTCTTTCATTTAAAACATCAATTTTTTCAATCAAAAGAGATTTCTCTTTTTCCCATTCCTTCTTTTCATTAGCAAGCTTCAATATTTTATCTTTGTTGTCACTCATCTCTTTAGCTAGCAACTCTTTTCTTTCTCCAATTCAGTCAATTTTGAAGCTTAAATTAACTGTGTGGCGGGGATTTTCAACTTCTTTTTCAGCAACTAAATTGCGTTCTCCTTATCTACAAGGATTTTCTGTGTAACCTCTCCCTTATTTGCTTCATTGTCAATGGCAAGAAAATCTCCTTGAATTTTCTTGATCTGTTGCTGGTGTACCTTATTCTCCACCTTTTCTTGCCTTAGTTGATTTTGGATTTTAGTCTGTGTGGATTACAATTTAGATACCGTCAAAGTGGCTTTCAACAAATCACTATAAATTAATTCCCTAGACTGTTTGTGTAAGTGGATCATGTCAGGCATTGGGATATATTTTAGGTTCAACCTCATTTCTACTATCCTATTCTTAGTGGCAATGTCACATCCCCTACCCTCTACTCGCCAAGAGAGGGGACGTGAGTCGAATGCTACTGCTCTGTCTATCATCCAACCGAGGATCTAGCCCCATGAACATAATAATGGAAAATTCATTGGAAATAAAATACATATGCAGATGCCTAATGCAATAATATACAACGGAAGCAAATCTCATTCATTCAATACATTTGATATGTTCATAATAATTCATAAAGAAAATACATTGCAGGAATTAAATTCAAGAGAGCAGTTATCTTGAAAATGAGCTTCCCCACAACTAGCTTTGTTGCTGCAACGTTCCACCCAACCATAGGCTAGTTGTGCTCATCAATATCTTAGCACAAATTCCACCCTCGAGTTGGGCATGATTTAGACAAGGAACTAGGGAACAATAGGCTCCCACATAGCCAAATACACACCAAGGTTCAACCAATCCATTCTATAGTTAGGTTTATCAGGATTCTAAGACAGTGGAAATGTATAATCTATAAGCTAGTGAGCTCAACCACAAAGCTATGGGCACCTACACAAGATCTATCTAGCTTGGCCTCCCAAATACCTACACACCCAACACAACATTAGAGGAAATTTTAGGTCTAAAATGGGCCTCCTAAGGAAAATAATAAAATAATAGTTCAAATAATAAAATAATAGTTATTAATTTTGGAGGAAGAATGAAAAAAACTACTTTTTTTGTTCACATTTTTGGCATATATCCATGTGGTTTTACTCAAATTCCAAGCGGGAGAGCTCGTTGGATACGGAATTTAATTCCGCATCCAACAAGTACCCACACTGCATACTTTTGACGGACCCCGCTATCCCAAAAATAAGAAATATCTGAAAAAACGTGATGATGATGTTTTTTCAGGTATTTATTATTTTTGGGGTAGCGGGGTCCGTCAAAAGTATGCAGTGTGGGTACTTGTTGGATGCGGAATTAAATTCTGCATCGAACGATCTATCCCACTTGAAATTTGAGTAAAAGCATAGGGAGATATGTCAAAAATACGAACAAAAAAAGTAGTTTTCTTTTATGACAAATATGTCAATTCAACCATTATGGTTGACTCATTTTATTGAAATTCTATTGGTTCCTGAATTCCAACTCACAAAATTTATTGTTAGCACATTTTCTTATAAGGCCCATTTTAGACCCCAAATTTCCTCTAATGGGAAGTATTCCCTTCATTGCTACGTAGCCCCTCAGGCCATACCTTCCATTCTAGTGCTGTTCAGGGTGTGCATAGAATATTAGACATCCCCTCTTGATCTCCTTGTGAATTTTCTCTATTCACTAGGTTTATCAAGGAAATTCTAAGCCTCTTCCACTCCTAAGTCTTTCAAAGCAAAAAATGCATGCACATAACACCAAAATACAAATGATGGGTTTGTAGAAAAACGCTTGGCAACAAAAAACAGAATTGCAAATGGGGAAATCAACCCTGGGTGAGAAATTGGATTTCAAAAAACGTTTATGGGCATTGCAGGGGGAAAAATGACCTCCCTAAACCCACCAGGAAATATCTCTTCTCAACCACTGAGCAACACAAAAACAGATTTCTGGGTATGTAAAAATGAGGAAAATAACATAAATCGTGAAGGAGAAACATCCATCTATCTCAAGTTGTGTGGGGAAGAGAAACACACAGGTTAATAATGGAATGGGAAACAATTTCTGGGTGTTAACTTGCCCCATAAGCGAAAATTCGTTTTCCCAAAACTGATGGCTTCCCCAATACAAATTTTGACTGCCATACTCATCCATTTATCAAGGCATTAACTACCTCAACCAACTTCTGGAAGAATTAAATGATTGGTTGCATAAGACAAAAAAAAGTGTTGTAAAGGAAAGTGGTCACAGGCAGAGAAGTGTCATTTTGAGCTATAATAGATGCCCCCTAATGTGTGAGGTTAGAGGGGAAGACGATAGCCGAAATACATTATAAAGGAAACAACTGAGTATGGAGAGAGTAGAGAATCCAAGATCGAAAGGCTTGAACAAAGGTACCTGTAAGAGAGATAAATGTCAGAAAAATTGATCTCTGGGACATACAAGTCCATATACAAAACATCGCCATAAAGATACAGGCGGATCCAACATATGTATAACTGATGAAACTATCATGGTCGCTCAATATACAAAAAGGCGCCATATCAAATATAAAGGAGTCATGGCCACAAATGAACAAGGTGGATCCATGCTCAACAATCGATCATAGCCACAAAAATAGAAGGTGGATCTATGTCTCAGCAAAATGTCATATAAAATGTAACAAGGTCTTGCGCAACTTGGGCAATAGCAAAAATGACGATGCTACTGTCAGCCCAAGGTCTTCAATCCAAACCGCCCAAAAAAGGTACGAATCCTAACCATGCGAATAAAGGGAGTTGAAGTCGAAACATGGAGGAAACCGTTTGATTACCGATCAATAATGAGAACCGTTAACAAATGCGGGGGAAACCACCATTAATGAAAATGGTCCCCGAGGTACCAAGTACATTCTAACAAGTGTGATTACAAGGACTTGAATTTGAACACTTGAAGAATCTATCGAGTAGGAGACATTAAGGTATTCCCACTACCCAATAGCAAGGGAAATTGCCACTGATGACAGGAATCCCCAAGGTACTATCATAAAACTCTAAATCTCATTCCCAGAGCAAGAGGTGTTGCAGTCGATAAAAAGAGATCCATTGAAAGGAAGGCATTAAGGCATCCTTCATCATCCAACACGAGGTAAGTCAAAGACAAATTGGATCTGGAATTGGTACTGAATTTCACGACAAGGAATGATGAAGACATGATGTAATGAACTGATACCAGGGAATGGTTGACACAAAAGGTCAAGGCAACTGCAGAATGGCCGACAAAGGTTTAATCCTTGAACAGTGAACACAACACAAAAGTGACTTAGGCAGCTTTTGACACAAAAGGACCAACGAAACAAATCTGCAATGTAGGAGACATTGACAGATGCCCCATAAAATTGGAAAAGAGACCAACTGGAGGAGTAAGAAACTCTGAATCGGGATAAGGTAAAAATACTAGGACCCAACTATTGATAGACTTAAAACTGGTGCTTTGTTCAAGGAAACGAGACTGGCTACCATGATGTAAAAAAATGTGAATGAACTTCCCTTCCCCTCTTTCTTGTAAAGGTTTAACGAGTCCAAGAAAGCAAACTCGGGACCATCTTCATTTTTGGCAAGATCGAAGAAAAGAAAGAAGAATGCTTGATAAAGCACTGATTCATGGATTTTACGAGCCCAGACTAGTACATACTCGACGGTGTTTTCATAGTTTAGAGAGTCTGAAAACTCCAAAGAAGACTCCAGGGGGGTCCTTTTTCGTACAATTTAGTCTCCTGAGGCCGAAAAAGTATAAAACATACCAAAGAAGAACTCTCTTAACTTCCAAAGAAGAAAAGGCGCACCTTTTTCGTACTTAGTTAGGAAGGTCCGAAAAAGGTTAAATTACCACCTACCCAACGCTCCTTCAAAAGCAGCATATAGCCTAAGTTTTATGAGTGTGAAGGAAGGAAAGATCACTCAAAAAGATCCATTTGATTACGAGAAATGGGGCTTACAACAATAAACTCAATGCTTTGTTCTTTAGGGTTTAACGAGCATGACAAAGAAATAAAGTACACTCGAAATATTTTTCATGTTTTGGTCTAGAGCACGAAAAAGAGAAAACTAAGCTCATACCGGGGGTTCCTTTTCCGTAAGTTTAGTCCCTCAGTTTCGAAAAAGCGATAAACCTATGCCTGAGAATACTCTTCTCAATTCAAATAAAAAAGAGAGTGTTCCTTTCTCGTATTATTCCACATGGTCCGAGAAAGAGATAACCTACCACCAATGTGGATGCCCATTAACATATTCTTAAAGAGCCTGAATGGACAAGTTTACTCGGTAGTCAAGTCTATTTTGAGGAGTCAGACCTGGGCCTAAAGAAACTCAAAACCTTTCCTGTGAATTTTTAACGAGTCCAGAAAAGTCAACTCGCGGCCTCCCTACTATTTTTAATGAGCTCGAAGGAGAGCAAAAAGAATGCTCTAAATGCGAGGAGACGAGTGTCATAGACAGGCAAAACTAGTTCCAAGCGCAAGGAACAGACCTATGCATAATGCAAGGAACATGAGTAGGATAAAGACACTCGGGGAACATCTCCTCAAGGTAAAAGGTGTCAAGTTGCAAAGGCAAAATGATATAAGGCTTAGCGACGATGAAAACAAAGATGAGGGCTTATACAATGAGCTAAAAGTGTGGAAGCCGACATCAGGCTCATAAGTGCGAGAAGGGCACATGCAAATGCAATTACAACTTGAACAACAAGGTGAGGCCAATAAGTAGTTGTGAATCCAACTACAAATCCTGTCTCCAAGAAACAACAGCATCAGAATCATATTCAGAAAAAACGATCCGATGCGGGTCAATTTGGAAGAAACACACGTGACTTTGCTATCTTCTACAAAAGGTAAAGTCAAGGTAGAATCAATCGAAGAATATTCTATAGAACCAAGGATCGAGGGTTTATAATTAGTAAGATCACCCTCAGAAAGAGAGAAAAAATCAACAAGGGAGATAGAGTCTACACGAACAAACTCAATATCACAGGAGTTGAGAAATTCATACAAAAAATCAAACTCGTCATGATCACTGACTTGCTGTTCGAAGGAAGAGTCAAAAGAATCAACAAGACCAACATAAGAAGAAAGGTCAAGCTTACTAGTAAAATCAAGGTTAGACCTAGTCACAACTAAACCAACATCCAAAAGAAGATCAGACTGTATCAAAGACTCTAGGAAGAATTCATCTGAAGGAAGGAGATCATCCAAGATAGGAAACATGTCTAAAATTTCAAATGGATTGACAGAGTGGAGAGAAAGATCCACAGTCTGTATAGGATGACTCACCTGGTAAACTGTTGGGACCAAGTCCCGAGAAGGTAAGCATGAAAACAAAGGCTGCTTCTTAGTAGCAATTGAACACAAAGGACAAGAGGCCACATAGCTCACCTGTGGCGGGTTAGTGTCTATAGAAACACTGGGAACCCATAAAGGAAAGACCTGGTCTCTAGTTGGGTCAGGAGACGGGTCAAGAAAATCCAACTGATCGATAGTGACAATTTCTTCGCCATGATTAAAGTACATCACATGAAAAAATGTTGACACCACAGCTTGCATGGCATAGACATAATCATGTCCAAGGGGTCTTCTATCACCATGAAGTCAACTAAGACGGTCTTCCCACCCAAAGTAACACGTGTTTGAGCAAGAATTCCCAAGGCTACACAAGTTCTTCTATCAAATGCCAGTAACTAACTAGCAGTCAACACAAGGCTGGGAGATCCCATGCCTCGCCAAGCATGAGCAGAAAAAATACTAACTGAGGCTCCTTCATCAACAATACAATGAGCAATCATGTATGGTTCAACTTTGACCTTTATTTGAAAAGGTACGTCAGAAGGAAGGCGCAGCTCAACTAGGCTATCCCAATCAAAGGAAGCAATCCAGGAACTTGGTGGGGGTTGATCCGAAGTGAGTTCAGTGCCCCCTTGTTCAGTAAGTTCTGAACTGGCAGTGAAGAAAATGTGACTAGTAGACACTTCACTCTCCAAAGGAAGAGTGGGATTGATCGATACTGAACTCGATTCAATCGCTTCGTGAAATTCACTCTCTGAAGGGAGAGTGGTATTGACCAAAGATGACATTGGTTCAATCACATCAGGATCACTCTCCAAAAGAAGAGTGGGATCGACCAAATCTGAGATTTGTTCGACCACTTGATCAACCAAAGGTTGAGTAGGTTGTTGAGAAACTATAGGTTGTTCAGGAGAAGGAAATTCTTGAGTCTCGGACCACACTCTTCACACCTCTGCGATAGCAGGACACTGGTGAGTAATATGATCTCCCTCGCATAGCTTACAAGGGAACTTAAGTTTGCACTTCAAATGACCAGTTTTATCAACGGTGTCAACATGACTAGCAGTGGCTGATTGTTTGCTCTCAACATGACCTATAGAGGATGAGAGTTTTCCCCCAGCATGAACAACAGAGGCTGGGTGACTGGGCCTAACCTGACTAACAGAGGTTGGTTGTTGAAAAGATTCAGAATGTTCAAAAACAAGATGACCATGAAACCAAACTCTTCGCACCTCCACGATAGAAGAGCATTTATAAGCAAGGTGGTCTCCCTCACAAAGCTTACGAGGAAACTTGGGCTTGTGTTTTGAACGGGTAGTCTTTTCAACAGTGTCAACATGACTCGCAGTGGCTGACAGATTGTCTTCAGCATGAACCACAGAGGCTGAGATATTTCCCCCAGCATGACTTGCAGAGGCTGAGAGACTGCCCCCAGCATGACTTGTAGAGGCTGAGAGACTGCCCTCAGCATGACTTGCAGAGGCTGAGAGACTGGGTCCAACATGACTTGCAGAGGTTGGACAGGCACCACCAACATGAACAACAGAGGCTAAGTGGTTAGGATCAACATGCTTTGCAACAATTGAGTGTGTGCCCCAGCATGAACCACAGAGGCTGGGTGGATGGATCCAACATGAACTGCAGAGGTTGGATGAGGAGGTTCAACTTGAACAACAGAGGTTGAACGGGTGCCCTCAGCATGAACTGCAGAGGCTGAGTGACTGGATTCGACATGACCTGAAAAGGTTGGAAGGATCCCACCAGCATGATCAACAGAGGCTGGATGGTTGGATCCAACATGAACAACAGAGGTTGGATAGGTTCCCCCAGCATGAACAACAAAGGCTGGGTGGTGAGGTTCAACTTGACTTGCAGAGGTTGAATGGGTGTCCCCTTGCTTATGTTCCTTCTTCCTATTCCTCCTTCTTTTACTCCTTTTAGACTACCGGTTACTAGTATCAGTACTTTCACTGCATGAGGTAGAAGGAGGAGGAGAATCAACTACAGGTGAAGGGGAAGCAGTGTTTTGATGCCCTTGATATAAGGAGCTTACTTGAGAAGCATCAGGATCATTCAGGACAGTTGGAGTGGAAAACAACCACACCGGTAGCCCTAGGGTGAATCCAGGTAGATTCAGGGTGGCCATCAAGGGAACACCAACATTCCCTATGAGAGGAATAGTACAAGGAGTTCCCATCATGGGGATCTCTTGGTTGGTGTTCGAAGGGGTGTTAGCCATAGTTTCAAACTAGGAGACAATGTCTAAGGTTGATAGGCAACCAAAATTACAAAGCACACACCTAAAGGCACACTAAGTACAGACAAACAACATAGCACTCACTAAAAATTCCTAAAGCCAAACAGACAAACAGGTATAAGATATACTTTCCAGAAGAAAGCTGATAGATATTTACTTGGCATCCCTATAGATGTTATTAGGCACAAGCAGAGGAATCACCCACCCCCCTCCCACACCTTCTACCGGGGTTACCTTCCAATTCCATCCAAGGTCAACCAAAAATAGCCTTCCGGTGTACCTGTGTATGAACCCTAGATGTCAAAGAGACTAAAGGCTACCTTAACTATATTGATAGTCTGGGGGGACAGTCGCAAGCCTGATTCATACGCATGGGCAGGGTAGCTGATCCCAAAGCCCTATCTAAGACAGAATGTAATGTCCCCGGTTTTGACCCCATTTGCATGATGTATATATTGTAATTAATCGTGGTGAGGAGCTCAAGGCAAAATCCCCACCATCGATTTGGTTGCGTGTGTGTTTCGGCAATGGGGATAGTTGCCGATGGTTTATTGTGCCATTTGGCACATTATAATTCGACATCATGTAAACACACACATCAAATAAAATAAACCCACAACCAGCTACGGCAGTGCAACGTTGAATGAAAAGGGCATGGTTCCAAAGGATAAGGGGTGGGGGAATGTCAAACCTTGGTTATGGGGGGGAAACCCATGTTTTACCATCTTGTTGATTTGTCACCTTTTTGTCTCATCCAACCTCTTCAATGTCTTGATTTTGTTAGTTGGGGGCAGTTATTGCATGAGGAAATGTGGGCATGGGAAAACGTGGGTTTTGGCAGGCTACTATCAGTTTTGGACGGTACTCATGCCCAATGGAGAACCTTCATTTCTCTGACACCGGTCTTCATTCTCCCCATGGTCGGTTTCCCTCACATATGGTCTATTCTTCCTCACGCAGAGGTCGGTTCTGTTCTTTCCTCCTCACACAGAGACCAACGAGTTGCTCTCTCGCGGCCTTGCCTTCTCACGCAGCCAGAAGAGGAGCTGTGTATCGGTGGTCATTTACATTTTCCCACAGAGTGGAAATCGGGTATGTTTTTCCTGTGGTTTGGGGGCTATTGTCTTCCCCATGCTTTGTTAGCTGTGGTGTCCAATTACGTTTTGGGGCCACTGTGCATCCGTAGTGAGCCGTTGTTAGTCTGTGCCATCTCCTTCTATGACTGTATTAAGGAGCAGTGTGTTGTGGGCTTTTGAATGTTGGATGGTTGTTGACTGCCATGTCCATTGGCTAAGTTTCCCTGCTATTTGTGGACTGTGTGACGTTGCCCGGCCGTTCCATTGGGGAAATGGTATGTGCTTGTTGAGGCCTGGAAAATCGCAGGCGGCAACAGTAAAGGATTCTCCCCAATCAGCATTCCCAACTAGCCCACTGACTGTTTGGTATAGGGAATCCGTCCGATTTGCAGT
>LPNX010199410.1:492134-543825 GCA_001517045.1 Pseudotsuga menziesii | reverse complement strand
CCCGCAACGGCGGGTGCATCGGGGAAGCCAACATTCTCCATGGCGCCGACAAACGTAATCGGCCATAAACCGCATCTCTAGATCTTTCATTGGACCGCAATGGCGGCAAGGGTAGAGTTCGTCTCCCTCCGACGCGATATTAAGAACGCGCCCGCAACTGTTATATAAAAGTCTACCACTCGCAACGGCAAGACGACAACCAAGAATGGAGGCAGGCCCGCAACGGCGGGGCGAGAAACAAAGGTCAGGTTTCGAAAGCCACCCGCAACGACGGGGAAAAAAAGATAAAGATGAGTTGAAAAGGACCCGCAACGGTGGATCGGCCAAAGAAGAAACCTCCCGACCCAATAAGATTTTGCAATGAACACTTTAAGGGTTATGCAAAAAACAAGTAGAAGCTCAATTCAAAATGAAAACATGAAAACGATGAGAAACCAACTAAGTGAAAGCACTCAAATTCCATGAAGGCACTTCGAAATCCATAAGTTGAACTCAAAAGGATGAAAACAAGAAAAGGACTGAACTAATCCAAAGCAAAGGAGGGTCCAAAATTTTTAGAAATTTGGGAAAACTGTTGCAGCTGCAACAGTGCTGTTGGCTGAATTTCCTTGTTTGGGACTATGGATTGTTGCTATCATCCACTGTATGTTTGTGGCTGCTGACACACCCTGGTTTGGGTGTTGTTGCTGAGTTGTTTTGGCCACGATAGGGCCAAGAACAACTTTGTGTTTCCTTGTGGGTTTGAGCGGTGCTCACCGTTTGTTGGGATTATCCCTGGTCGTCTTTGCTTCTTCACAGGGCTGTGAAGGGTTGTTTTGCTACTGGTATGCAGTGGTTGGTCTTCAGACTGTGCTGGCTTGGCCGATCTGTTGATGGACTGATAAACCCAGCAGTGTTGGTTTGGCTGTTTGGTGTCCCCTTGGCTATGTGTAAGCCTGCAGTTGACCCTTATCCTGGAGGAATCATGCCCAGCTCGGGGGTGGCAGTGTTGCTGAGAGATTGATGAGCATACTGGCCTATGGTTGGTTGGAACGTTGCAGCGACGTAGCTGGTTGCGGGTGAATTCTCCATCGAAAGATAAGTGCTGCTGACTGTTTCTTCTCTGCAATATTTATCTACTATATAATGAATTATGATGAACCTGTTTTATGCTGAAAATGTATGTGTGTTGCTTCCGTTCAATGTTGTTTCTTTCTGCATCTGTGTATGCTTGTAAGTTTTAATTCCAGCATTGATGTTTGATTATGTTCATGAGGCTGTTTTCCCGGTTGTATTGGTGTTTCATCGCATCCTCTTCACCGGTGTAAGGGATGGGGACGTGACACAGAATCCCCAGATGCGTAAAAACCTTGGTCTACGCTTTGACAAGGAATCGGAGGGGTATCTCCCCAGTCCAAGTCTCCACGCGGCCTCGTGCTTAACTCCCATTTGAGAGCAGCTTCCCAGATATAATCAACACAGAAAAGGGTTTACCTAGTGATAGGCCAACTACGTCTGAAATTTAAATACTTGTGGAGAGTTAAAACTCCCTAATCCACAAGTCTAGCCTGAGCTAGTTGGTGTATGACCCTATAAAATAAAACTTACTAATAATTTTTAAATTATATCGTTTATTTTAAGGGTTGTTTTTAGTCAGAGGGTAAATGGCATGAAACTTATGTGGTGTTTTGACTCAAAGTTGAAACAAAATGACTAAGCAAAGAGATATGAAATGCAAAAAGAAAAAACTATTCTCTTTATTTTTCAAATAGAAACTTAAAAGCCACAAAAGAACAAATTCTTTTTATGTTTTATTTTTTCAAAAACAATGATATGCTATGCAATCTAGACTAAAAACCTAATCTACATGCATGTAAAGCAAACATGTGTTTTAGTCTTTTTCTTTTATAAATGCAAAAGAGAAAGAAACATATCAACTAATGCAAGCAAGTACTGTAAGCAAAGCAAATAGACAACTACTCTACACCCCACAAACAAACCCTAAGTTTCCCTAAAGTTAGATATCAACCTCTCTTGAAAAGAAGGCTTACAAAGGTAAACAAGCCAACAAATTTGGAATGAAGAGACTGAGCAAAAAGACTGACATAAACAAAGGTCAAGAAGTCCCGAGAATCAATCTAAACCTACAAAAAGAGGTTGCTCAGTACCTTGTCCAACAAGGTCAAGACAAAGAAGGAGGTAGGGTGAAAAGTAGTAAAAACAAGTATACGTTCTTTTTAATTTTCTTTTATAAAGGAAAAAGAAAAACTACCTACAAAGCAGAGTATGCAGGTAATAAGAACAAAGCAAAAGGAACTTTGCTATACAACCACCCAACAAACTCTAGAATGCCCTAAAGTCAGCGTAAACCCTACCTGGAAGGAAGGCTTGCATAAAAGACAAGTCAACTATTTTGGCATGGTGAAGTTAACCAACAAAATAAAAAGGAAACCAACACCAACAAGCTTCTAAAATCAAACAAATATCACTAACAGAGGCTGACCAGAAACATAAGCCAAAAATCATACCAAGCAAAGGAGGTGGGGGAAAGAGCAAAGACCAAACCCTAATGCTATAAAAGGCTTACCACATAGATAAAGAACAACCAAAAAGGGATGACACTAACTCCCTGGAGTCATGCACTTGCATAGGACACCAAAAGACCTACCAAACAGCCCACAACAGCAGAAAAAACAACAATGAGGAAAAAACACTGTTTTAGGGGCATACGCGGGTTGTACTACTGACAGGTTGCGTGTCATACGCGGGTTGCTAATACAGAAAGTCGCGTATGCAAGCATACACGGGTTTTATAACTAACAAGTCATGTATCATACGCGGGTTGACAGTATAGGTAGTCGCTTGTACAAAACCAGACACACGACTGTTCAGTCATGCAAGTCGCGTATGGGTGAAAAAATCCCAAAAAAGGTCAAACAATGCCTTAGGAAGGTAGGGGAGGTGTTCTATCAGACCTATAAGGTGTTCCTAAATGGAAATAAGGACCTGAAACAATGCAAAAGGATGAAAGAAATCAAGAGAAACCCCAAACAGACAAGGCTATCCCCAGCAGAGTCGCCGGTTCTGTTGTAAAGGAAAGTGGTCACAAGAAGAGAAGTGTCATTTTGAGCTATAACAAAAAGGTAGTTGACATCTTTATGGGTTCTCCCATTGACATTTGGATCAACTCTATTGGCTCAATAGTTTGAATAATTTCCCTCCCTATTCCTTGTGAAATCATGCCCCCATCTCTTTGTTGCATTAACATAGCTAGTTGTGGGCATTTTATTAAATTGCATATTTACATGATGTCTCAATTTTTAGTGTGCTTGGCTAGCATGAAAACCATAAGTATCGATTTTAATTTCCAATACATAAAACTCTAAATCCATGGTAGGGCCTTGGCCTTGAGCTCCTCACCATGATTTAATAACGATATTTACATCATGTGTAATTTTAGTGCAATAGGGGTCAAAATGGGGATATTATAGGCAACTTCTAAATTCAATGTATTCTTAGCATGATCTTTAACAGTTACCAAAGAGACCTCTTTAATGGATATCTTCCTGACATATGCATATAATTTTAAATATTAATTTAAATATGTCTCCCTATCATCCTTGTATTTTCCATATAAATCAGCTCTAGATTTAAATTTATCATTTGATGTTTCAAGAACCTCTGAAAATTCATACCGTTGCACTTCAAAAGATGGTCCCTTGATATTTACCTGCTTTTTCTTACTTTCAGTTTTAACTACTTCTACCAATTCTCCCTCGGCTTTAATCTTCTCTCTTTTAGTTGTTTCTAAACTTCCTTCTTCTTATGTTTCCATGGCATCTGAAAAAGTCCTTTTACCTGTCACCTTTGAATTGCTTGCAATGGGAGTGACTACCTTTTTTTCTTTTACCACAACCAATGGATTTTCCTGTGAAACTTCTACATTCTTCATTGGTGATGGATAATCCAACCAATTGACTTTTTCAACCAATCCTTCTACCACCTAGTGCTCAAAACCCTTATTCTTATTCATTTGTTTTCTTTGTGAGATAACATGTTGTGGATCATATTTCACTGCAAAAGTTGTCATAAAATCCATTTCCTCTAGAAAACTTTCAACTACATGGAGTGCAGCTTTATTTTTTATGATAAAAGGTCCAATCACTCATAGAAATTTGATTTCTGAAGCTTTTTTGAAATTGATAAAATGTTCATTTTCTACCATCGATTTTTGTCTTACAATATCCAAAGCAACAACTCTAGGAGTAATTAAAGATGGAAAAATATATGGCTCATGAGTAAATCCATACACTCTGATGATTTTGTGTTCTTCTAATGGGAACCAATCTCTTATTTTCATATATGGAGAAAATTGTTAAGCCTCGTGCATCTGTGGTAGTACTTTGGGTAATTTGTTTTGAAAGAAAACTTTGTAAACCCCTAACATCAACATGCTCATATATTTAAAGAAGTTACTACTAATTTTTGCTGTAAGCACCATTTCTAGTAGCTGTAGATTTTCTTCATTGAAAAATAAGAACATTATGATAAGGTAAGATTGACATATGAAATGCCTGGTACTATGGAAATTCACTAGCTAAGAGTGAATGATTTCAACTAGGAATTCATCAAATTTAAGGCATGGAGGTGGAAGATACTGAGACTTAGACTGACTCATACTAATTCTGAACAAGAGACTCGTTAATAACCCAATAACATATATGTATGTGCCTAAACCTAAGAACCAAATTAGCATTGAAACAATCAGCTTTGTTTCTTCATTGAACATGTTTACATCTAGGGGAAATGATTGGTTTTCAAGGGACACATATGACCAGACAAAAGATTTTTGGTTAATCTCTCCAATGAAATCTAACCCCCACTACTGAAAAGGTGCTTCTACTTAAATAGGATTAAGTGGTAATGGCATTAGCTTCCTCTTCCCATCAAATATTTGACACTGATGGTAGGTTGTGATCTCTTTATAAACATCAGAAAACATGGTAGGCCAATAGAAACTAGCCCTTAAAATTTTATTTGCAGTCATTTTCCAAGAATGATTCCCTCTACACATTGTTGGACACAATGGCCACACTAAGAGAGGGGGTGAATCAATGTGTGAGCAATTTTAAACTTTTTACCTTCTTTTAGTCAATCAGAGCATATCAATCATTATGTCATCAATTGCATAATCAAATTCATCATGATTCATAAGCACAACATCACATCAAAAGAGACACAAGAATAAATGTAATTTTGATGTTTATTTATTGTACATGGAAGACAACAATCTTCTCTATTACAACCAACACCAACTGATGAAAAGAGCACCAACTCTCATAACAAGACCCAACCTGGTTTTCTTAGCTCTAAATAAGAAGGGTTTGAGGAGTCCAATCCTCAAGTGCAAGATTCTTCTTGCAAACAATCATATGGCTCTGCTACACAACCAACCTATGCTCTGTACATCAATCTATGCTCATGACTCTGCTGGTCAACACTGCTCATTGGTCAATTTTTTCATCACTATTGCTCAACACTGCTTCTCATCACAGCTACTCATCACTACTACTCATCATTACTGCTCAAGTATCTTTGCACATCAACTTTGCTCATCATTGTTGGTCATTCTTTTCTGCTCATTAATACTACTGGTCAAGCTAGTCAATCTGCTCATGTACACATCAACTTTGAACATCATTGTTGGTCATTATTTTCTGCTCATTAATACTACTGGTCAAGATGGTCAATTTTCTCATGTACACATCATTGTACACCTCATCATACACAATTACTGAACAAGTAATTCTACTCTACTTTAACCGAGCATAAGGAATGCATCGTATTGCATCATCATCATAGGTATGAATCATCTTCATAGGGTATGTGTCATCTTCATAGGGTATGCATCCTCATCATCATAATCTCACTATGCACCTTTTATTTATCATCATCATCAAGTATACATCACAGTGCATAGGAAAGCATCATCACACTATGGTATACATGTACATCATATTGTATAGGAGTGCATCAACATCATAAAGTGTACATCATTATCACATGCATTATCATAATAAATGTATCATATAATAGCATAAAGGTATGAAAAATAATCATCATAGCCTCCATAATGACTCCAAATATATATACAAATATAGAGGCTCACATACTAAGATCACAGATGAACTCTATCCATGAAAGACAAGTGCCATCACAAGAGAAACCCAAAAGAATGAACCATACGTTTTTGAAGATCACAAGATGAAGAAACAACAAAAAAACCAAAATAATCTACATATCATAACACCACATATCCCTCATAACAAGCTTTCCAACGAGCCAATATTTTTTTAATTTTGATTCTGTATGAGAAAGTTATGCCAATTTTAGTGAAGATGCCCAGACATTTCTCATCCACAAAGTTTCGCACTTTTCTCCAAGAGTTGCGAAAAATACTCAGAGACTTGATAATGAACAAATGAAATTTTGTGGAGGAAATTTAGTACCTCAAACTAGACCGACATAAAATTCAAAATTACAAATAATTAAATTACCTTTTGTTTGGTCGGCTGACCCAAAAAGGTGGGGTGCACCAACTTGAAAAAATCATATCTCTTCAACTGTAATGAGTTAGAAGATGCTCCACATATCAATAGAAATGGATTTACGAGTATTATCTCCCTATGATGGGTTTATTTTAAAATTCTTGGTATAATACCCTTAAATTATTCAATATGTTCAGGACATCAAAGACCCTACACACAAGGGTGCCAAAGACCATACCACCAACTACAAGGGTTTCAAAGTCTTCTTCAAAATATCAAGGCATACCCATGGGATCTACCTCCATATACATCCCAATATCCATATAACCACAAAAAGTACCATACAACAATATCAACAAGCTACCAAGTTTGTGGGTTCAAGATCCAAGGAACCACATGCAAAGGTTTCAAGGCCTCTTTCAAAGATATCATATAATATTTAAACAAGATAATTTCCATGGATTTCAAGCTCATCACATAGGAATCCATCTCTAAGTGATGAGGGAATGATGACCAAAGATTCTATCATGGGCTTACAAACCACCATATGTATGGATTCCAAGACCCAAATCATTTCCAAATGCACCATCAATGATCATATAGTGTCCAAGGTCATCATGCCGCTATTTATGTGGGTGCTGAAATTTGGATTTTTACAAATACCTCCACACTAATTCCCCTACATAAGAGTAAGCCGATGAAAAATGAGGGGTAAGGGTGAAAATTTCATATCTTATGACCTAGAAGTATGTAGAAAGGGGGTTTGAATTGTTTAGAAGGCTTGTTCCTAAGCTTGAATGTCAAAATGGTAAAAAATCCTTAGGCGCCACCTTAGATAGAAGCCTTATATGAAAAAAGCGGAATCAGAAAGGCGGGTGCTGAAAGATAAAAATTGAGCCTCAAGAAAGTTGAAAATCTGCTCTCCCCTATTTTGCGGAATCGAAAAGGTGAAAGGAAGAAAAGGAGAAATTTCGGTCGTAAAAGGTGATGAACCCATTTTCTACAATCCATGGGATCAATGGTCTAGAATGATCTTGCAAGAAAATGGTGGAAGAAAAAAATACAGAAATTTGGTTGCGGGAAGTTGAAATTCTGCATTCCGCGATATGCAAGATAGACAGTCCAAAGGGTTTCTGTAGAATATCAACATCTCAGAAAGGAGAAAAAAGGAAGAAGCAGAAAGATAAAAATTAAGCTTCATGAAAGAAGAAGTCCTTCCTTCCATGATCTATATCCTGCAACTTTGATCTCATATCAACAGCTCGGAAATATTCTACATAAGATCGACGGTGCAGAAAATGGAAACATGTGCATGGGATAAGTAGATTTCCTAATCTGTGAAATATGGTAGGACCAATAGACTTTAACAATGGAGATCAAGGTGTATTTTAAATCCACATCCCAGGATCATTTCACGATGAGAACTAGCAATGGGTAAGTCAGGTTGGAGAGTTGCAGAATCAGGTAAAGTTGCACCACTGGGTGGTCGAGATGCGGGTAATATTGAAATCTACAACTAGCATATATCTCATTGGTTGATAGATGCAAGGAAGAATAAAACTGTTGCAGGTCATTCGAAGATACTTTGAACAATCATTTTCATCAAGCGAGCCTGATTCCTAGATGTTAGTTTTTCCATTTTGATCTATCACGCGCATCCTAACGTGCTTTCCTATTTTGTTTTGTGATCATGGTGAATATTCCAACTCAAGATTTGTTAGGATTTAGTGTGTATGGGTTTTGATTCCCATATCATAACTAATTTTGGCTATGTTTTGAGGTTGGTCCTGGGAGCATATTACTCCATAAATATAGCCTCAGTAGAGGAACAAAGGGTTCGAAATTCATTTTGGAAGCCGTTGTGCTTGGTTTTGTAGTTCTAAACTCTTTCTTGTAAGTATTAATGAAAATTATTTCATGAGTGTCTGAGATTCATCACGGTGTCCAATGTTCAGTTTGTGTTCCCCTATATACTTCATTTTCCATGTATGTGTAGTTTCTGCTAATGCGTTTCTAGTTGTATGCAAGGAATTCGTTCTCTATTAAGCGCTCCTTGCGTCAGATAATGCACTTGTGATGTGTTTATGGTAATTTTCTTGGAATTCATCCTCTATTAGATGCTCCATTTCAGTTATTAGCCTTTACTATTGTTTCTTCTAAAGGTGTTTCAGGAGATTCATCCATAAATAGGTGCCTCCTGTTTCATTAGGATTCTTCTCATCCCCCCTGCCATCCCTCAAATGATATATGAATGAACATTAACACTTACTTTGCCCTGGATTACGAATATTATCACTAGTAATTATGTTGCAAGCCCTTGAATGTTTCAGGATTTGACTCCATTTCCCAATGGTGCTGACTGTTTGTTTGTCTTACACTCTTTAAAATCCAAACAACCTGTTCTCTTCAGAAATCTAGCCTTCTGAATGCTTATTTAAAGATATATGTGTGTGTGAATGTTCCCGTGAAAAAGAGAGAGCCCTCTCTGACTGTATAGGCTAGAATAAAGTCTAAATATTGGTTTGAAATGGTTACCCCAATGATTTCCTACTACAACCATAGAAAAATTATTGGGTGATAACATCTTGGCATTGTTACTGGGGACTAATCACTATTATCTCCTTGGGGAAATGACATTGTTTTAGTTCTACGACCTAGTTGAGAAGCTGGTCATCAAAACATATTGGTTGTATATGCTCTAGCTACTCCACTCAAATATTTTGGAAGGTGACTCCACTGGAAATACTAGCGTCCAAAAGGACCAATATAAGGAGCAATCCTGATGCACAATATTTGCAAAAAGTTTTTGATCAAGAGAAGCTAATTCAGAAGGCCAAGAAGCGGAAAATTTCAGTGACACCTTAGTTAGACATAAGTTTTTCTTTACCTGGTGAAGGTGTTATTTCTATTCATGATATATCTAAGCATTGTAGTGAATAATTTGAACCAAATTTCCCTAGGACCAAGTCTGAATCCAACCTCTCTGAAGCAGCTTTAGACCCCTTTGCATTTGAGTTCTCCCATATTTCCTAGATTCCCAAGAGCTCAGAATATCTAGGTAAGGATTTGCAACCCTTATCTGACCTAGAGTGCCCCTTATTTTTCACTGAATTAACCACATTTAACTCCACTTCCATAGAGTAGTATGCTTCCATAGCCCTATCTCCCACCACTTCAAATCTTAAACAACCTATATCATCCAGTTTCACAATCCCTCACAACACAGTGATTTTGTCTATCACACCAGCTTGTTGTAGCTACCATAGATCCCATTTTTTATCCAAAACATGGGAACCCCAATCTTATATGAAAGGGTAACTTAGTCAATTTTTGGGGTTTTTCATCCTATCTGCATGCATTCTCACCTTTGACATGATTTGACTTAGTTAACAATTTTCCCTTTTGAAAACTTATAATTTTTTTATTGTTTTTCGGAGTTGCGGAAAGAACTAATTTTTCCCAAAAGTGTATTTTTCCCACAACCGGAACCCACAATGCGGATTGCAGGAGCTTGGTTTTGTAGTTGAACTTTTCATCCCGCAACCTGAATCCTGCAAATTGCGGATTGCGGAAAGTAGTTGGGTCAATAAAGTGTGTTGTGTGATTTATGCAACCCACAACCGGCAAATGCGGAATGCACATTATTTTCATTTTTACTTATTTGTTTTTTATTCCTTTGAGTTGGTTTTTATCATTTTAGTTGGTTCCATAATATCGATGGTTAACTTAACGTGTTATCTTTCACATTCCCCACCTAGATTTGGTCTTTGCTGGACAAACTGATTATTCGGGATTATGGCTGGTTGTTATCTTCATTTTAGGATTTTGATTGTTCTTATGGTTTCTTCTCTCATGATTTTGGTATTGCATTAGTTCGATATTTGACCTTGATGGAGTTTTATTTTCACTTTTCCATGCCTAGAATCATAATATAAATATTTTCAATAATTTTAGTCTTTGGGTTTGTTTGTGTATGTTAGTTTAATATTTTTAAAGTTTGGATTAAGTTTATTGAGATCTTTTAAATATTCATGGTCATGATTTGAATGTCAATAACTTAATTTGTGTATTTCATTAAATCCATATATTAAATTTATACTCAATTTGATGTTCTCAAAATGAGAAGAACACATGTTAAGTTTGATTGAGTTTTAATTTCCCTAATTTCTAGGGGATTTGTTTTGTGATTATTTGGAAATTAGTGGGATAAAATTCAACATTCACGAATGTGAAATTAGTTTGATCATGGATATGATCATGGATAAGTCTTTTATTTTCAATGAATTGATTTGATTTTGAAAATATAATTCCTATTTTCCATTTTGCAATTAGATTTTCTATTATTATTTTGCAAAAGGAAATACTATTATTATTTTCTTGGAATTCTGTTCTTGGAAAATGACTATGTCATAAACCTATTAATGGAATTCATTAACTCTCCTATATTATGGGAGTTATTCTTTCCTTATATACGATAACTTGTTTCCAACATTTATTTTCTTAAGAATTAACTTGTAAGTAGTTTTGGTTTTTTACTTCTAGGTTTAGGGTTTTCAATATTAGATTTTCTTTCACTTTGTAAATATTTCTAGATTTTTAATCTTTTCTCTATTATTGTTTTATTTTAATCTACTTCATACAACCTTAAAGAAAATTTTAAAAAAAAATCATTTTTTCAAAGCTTTCCAATCATTTTTATGCGTTTGGGGAACTTTTATTTTTGTTAAATTTCAACCTTTCTGCAATTCCTTCCCGCAACCCACAATTGTGGATTGGGAAAGCTTTAATTTGATAATTGTATTTGCATGTTTCAGCAACCCACAATCCACGATTGTGGGAGGTAAAATTTTCATACTTTTAATAAAACATTCCCGCAACCCACAATGTGGAATCCTGATTGCCGAAATCACTTTTGTAAATTATTACTTTTTCATTCCCGCATTTTTCCAGACCCTAAGTTTATCTTATGTTATAATTTAATTTATTTACAGGTCTGTAAATTCTGGTAATTTTATTTCTTCTTTTACATAGAGTTTTAAATTTAAATTTTGATTTTTTTAAATGATTTTTCCAAATTCAAAATTTCTTTCCTCACATTTCATTTCCAATATTTCGGGAAAATAGATTTTGGATTTTTGTTTGGTTTAATTAATTTGGAAAATAATTAACACATAATAATAGATTTGATTATTAAAATCAATGGCCAGAATTCACTCTACAATGAAATCTACGGTTAATGAGCCTTAACTTCCAAGAGAATAATCTTGAGTTGATTTTCCATTTGGATCAAAACATTTAAAAAAGGGATTGTTGAATGATGATATATGCCTATTACGGAGAGAAAATTCCTATGGCTTGGGGTGTACCACAATAGACATATTTGAAACTAGAAATCAATCTTTCCCAATATGCAAGAGAAACCAAACATCTAACACTAAGGGATACCGAATCGTACCTTGTTTCGGATGGCTGAAGTAGATCCCCGTTGAGCTTTCCAATTCACGCTTGTATTAGCAATTCGCTCTCAACAACAACAAACAAGATAAGCATGCTATATAATATTGTGTTAGACCTACTCTAGCATATATATTCAATAATGCATAAACAATTAAACACATCCATGGATTCAATATCCATATTCAATTGCACATAATTGGGTAGGAAAAGATATTTCTATTAATAAAATCGGAGATTACAATAGTGACAACATCTGTTGGCACATCTATGAACCAGAGAAACCGAGTCCTCCATCTCTCAATAGCAAGCTCACAAGCAAAGAGAATCTTGGGAAGAACAAAAAGTGCTCCAAAGGGACAAAGGGATGCAGACTCAAGTATATGCAAACTGTGGCAACAATGGACTATAGGGTAATGGAAGGTCGAATCCGAGTGTTCTCAAGGCATTCGGAAGGCCAAGAGTCAAGTTATTCGGACTCATATGAGGAAAATTCCAAAAATGTTTGGACTTATGCACACATCCCAATGTACACAGGTTTGAGGTCAAAAGTTGCGTGTAGATGCGAGTATAGGATTAAAAGTCGTGTACAACAATAAACATAGGTTTTTAAGGAATGAACTTGGAACATCAAAGGATAATATAATTCCATGGGGTCTAAATAGTCCACAAAGGAACATGGAAGGCCATCAATATGTGATCAACCATGTGTGGTAAAATCAACTATAATAGATTCCCCCTAATGTGTGAGGTCAAAGGGGTAACATGATGGCCGAAATACATCATAAAATCCATCCTAGAAGTGGAGTAATGAAGACCTAGGTGGAATAACTAGCCACTCATCACTACAATACAATGATAAATCTTTGCATATGACTGCAAATACATAGAGCAGTCCCGGATACATAATATTACAATGGCCATAAATAGGCATGATATACAAAATGTGACATGTGTGGTCATCACCGCGTACAATATACAATATATCAAAATCTCCAAAGTGAATGAAGATATTTGGCATACACTGGAATCAAATCACGAGAGCTGAAATCTTATGAACACTGGCACGATCAAGGAGGTAGCATATATGGAATGCCACTAAGCTGGAAGGTCTTCTACATGAAGCGTTGCGAGTACATTTCCTATTATGCGAATAGATGTGTCGAGGTCGAACATAGTAGTCCATCGGCTGATTACCGGTCATTGATGTATATCGTTAACAGACGCGAGATCACCCACCGATAATGAAAATGGGAATCAAGGTACAAAGTGCAATCTAACACGTGTGAATATATGTGTTGAGGTCAAACACTTGGAAGAATCCATCGACCAGGGGACATTAATGTATTCCCAAAACTGTCGATGGAGAGAGGTCCTACTACTGATGACTGTAAGTCTCAAGGCACTCAAATGACTCTAGACTCCTATTCCAGAATAAATGATCTGATGTCGATGGAATGGAATCCCCTGGAAGGAGGGAATTAAGGAATCCCCCATCAACTAACATGAGGTACTCATCAACATTGTATAAATGTGGAAGAACAAGATGTGCATGAACTAGTAACAGTACCGGGAATGGCCGACATGAAAAGTCAATATAAATGAGGAATGGTCGAATCAGGATTCAACTTCCTTCGAACAAAAGCATAAAGGTGAATGGGGACAGAAGGTAGGAAGCATGGACTCAATATGCAAACTGGGACATCTCTATGACACAAGAGGCATCAACAGAGGCTCCATAGGGACTGGAAGCTTAACCAGTAGGTGGAGAAAAAATCAGAGTAACGACTACAACTCCTAAATTCAAACTAATACCCAACCAATGGATGTGATATATAGTGCTCTGTTCAAAGGCGACACAACTCAACTGCTACCAAAGATAACATCTTTTCCTGTCCAACGTTTTGGTTTTTTTAATTTTTGTGGATTATTTTAGATATTTTGAAAAGCTTGAAAAAGAATAAAAGTGCTTTATAGTACAAATCTAGGAGGAGATGAGTGTCAAGGGGCAAGCAAACTAGTTCCAAATAGTGGAACATGCCTATGCTTAATGCAAGGATATATGTGCAGCATAACGACACTCGGGGGAAGGTCTCCTCCCGGTAAAAGGGATGATCAAGCTGTAAAAGATATGTAAAAAGGCTCTGCTTGGCTAGACATGAGACAAGCTCGGGCTATATGGCTGATAATTCAAAGTCAGGGAGTCGACATAAATCTCAAGAAGGAAAGAAAAACTCATGAAAATGCAATTACAACTTGATATATACAAGGGAGTACCAAGGGAAATGGCCAACATAAAGTTCAAGAGGAGTATGAAGCTCTTGCTCAAAAACATGGTGGGACTAAAAGGACTCCCTCAAACTAAAGGATAAATGTCGGCATGGGCACCAAATGCAATATGGGATCTAACTAGGGTACCCATGTATGGGAAATCTCTACCATTCACATAATGCCACTTCTAACAACAACAAGAAGGTTCTGTGACATCATGGAATGGGTTCATACCTAAGGTTAAGATAAAACGGTCATAAGTTCATGCAAAATGCAAGCAAATGTGAAATCCTAACCTATATGTCAGTTTAGACATGATACCTATAATAGACATGAACGGGTCAAAGTCTCGTTCAAACCGCACTCAAAACAGGCTCCTAGAACATCATATTAGTCCAAATGGTCCAAAATGGTCAAAAGCGGTAAAAAACTATAGGAAGTGGGTAAAAATTTCAAATTGTTTTCTATAAAATAGTGAAAAATTAAAATTTTTCATACCATTTTAAAAATTTACCCACCATAGTGCATTTGTACCCAGAATTTCAAGAGCTGATTTCGGGAGCATCGTTCGACGAAATCACTCCGCGTTTGGTCTAGGTGATTATCCAAGCCCTTCTCTTTCACTTTCATGAAATTTTTTTTAATTTTAGTGGTCAAATTTTTTGTTTATACCACCCCAAAATATGCATTTCATCCCACACGTAAATCGAGTTTTTTTTCACGTATAGGGCTGGGTATACGCAGAAAATACCACGACACCCACATACATACATGTTTGTTCTAAAAATAGTTACGTATAGGGCTGCAAATGTGATTTTCAAAGTGAAATACTAATGAAACTTAAAAAAAATTGTGCAGGATGGTGCTAGAATGGAGAGAGAGGGAACATGGTGATGTTGAAGAGGCAGTATAAGGAGATCTAATGGCTCAACAATGGCTGAGGGCTTGTGGGTTGTATAAGTTTTGGCGCCTTGGCAGCTTAAGAGCCAAGCCAAGACTACTCCAGCTCCTAGTAGACTACTGGGATTCAGATTCTAAAGCCATTCAGTTGGATGGAATGTCACTCACGATCGAGGTTGAGGGCATACATTTTATCACAGGTTTGTCCCAATGAGGGGAGATGGTGAACCTCTGATCCTGTGGGCCAAGAGGTGGGCCCACTATAAAGGAATACATAGATGTGTATTTCCTTCCCAATACAAAGAAGGTTGGGAGTCAAATCCCGACAAACATAGTTCAGTACCTAGGGCTAAAAGCCATACTATTGGCATTGGGAAGGATCACAGGTTTAACATCGCTCTACCAAGCCTCAAGTCCAATGATGTTCTATGCAGTAGAGTGCACGTGACCCACAATATATGACTAGAGTACCTTGTTGCTAAGAAACATGAAGCAACAACTCAGTGACTGCAAGATGGGTAGGATACGAAACTTTGGGTTCGACAACATACTGAGTGAATTATTTTTTGAGAGGGTACTGAGGCTAAGCCCTAGATTTGACATTGCTCCACATGGAGTTAGGGATCTGGCTCATCTACATTGGTCCCATGTCATGTGGAGAGTGGGAGGGGGAAGGGTGGCCAACCCCTATCCAATAGAATTCTTCCTCTTGTGGCGAAGACAGATCATCACCATAGATGACTACCCCTATGCAAGGATAGACTTCTGCGAAGATCCGAATATTCCCTTACCACCAGAATCAGAATATGGAGACATAGGTAATGAATCCCAACTCAGTCTTGTTTTTTTCAGTTATTAATTTTGTTTTTGTATTTTTTGATATATGAAATCAAAAGACATGTTTTTGGTGTGACGACACATAATGAAACTATGTCATGTACATGTAGATGTGGGACCATGACGGGTAGAAGGATTTACTCGTCATCGACAGAGGGGAAGAGGAGATGAGATTATGGGTGTGGATGCAAAGAAAAAACTCCAAAGCATTCACACAAACTTTTTTTGCTTGATACACAGGGTTCCCATGGCGCAAGTCGAGGACTTTCCTTAGGCTATGCAGTGCCAGGTGGTTGGAGTACCATGGGCATGGGTTTGATTATTTCACCAGCTAGCCAGAGCCGTAGTGTGCTACCATGATCAAAACCCTCCTCCACCTCAGGCTTAGAGACCTAGGTGTATATTTTGTATGACCGTGTAGTTTATTTTGGTGGCTCGAAAGCCCCAAGTTTGTATATGACACTTATGTATTATGACGTCACCTTTTTGGACTTAATGAAAATATATTTATGAGGATCGCTTATTTATTCTATTTACATGTGTAAAATGTGTTTTTGAAATGCTTATGGTCTGTGAAAAAAATTCCAATATAATACATAGTTAGCTTATGAATCAACAACTTGAATAAAATTTCTTGGAATGTGAATGCATGTTATACTCTCAAATATCCGTTCTAGCAATATTACTTGCAAGAATATTCGTAACAATGTCGGATCCCTAATATGATACAATCCATTAAGTTGAGAGACCACTAACTATGAATCAAGACATACCTCAAGAGAAAGAACACCATGTGAAATGGCATCCCGCAATAACTCAATCACGGCACTATATTCAGCAACATTATTCGACGAAGGTCATAAACATACGCCTCCTGAGGACAACACTTGACCCGTAGGAGTATAGATCACCCAAGCAGCCGAAGTTGAGTTTTGAGTGTGGCAACTAGCACCATCAAGGAATCCTATGTAAATGGAAGACTCCATTGACATCTGCCATAAGAAACAAAATCTAATCAACAAACCCGATCACCATAAGAAGACCTAACTATGCAATGCAAAAATGTACAATAATATACAAAAATTCAGCCCTTGCTTAAGATCATGCATAGTACTTTTTAAGATATATCACATTTCTTGTTAGAATAATCAACCCATAGTTACCTACCATAGACATTAATTTAATCATTTTTTTCTTATTACCTAGTTTCCTAGATTCCACTCTATGCTAGTTTCCTTCTACTTGTCCTAGAATTCAACACATGCTAAAATTATGTCATGGAGTGCTTGGGAAACATCGTGGAAACCCATTTTAGTGTGTCTAATTTATTCTAGATTATCGAAAGGGAATATCTGCTTTTTTTGTAAAGCTACCTTGTTTTATTTCTGATTTAAGGCAAAGGGAAAGCTAGACTAGTGGTAACAGCCTTGTTTTTTTCCCACATCATCCTCCCTCCTTTTCTACAAATACAAGAATGTATGTGTTGTCTTTCCATCCCTCTTTATCTTTCCCACTTGACTTAGCCAATTCATGAGCATCTAACTAGATTTGGAAACTACTTTATGCACCTATGGGGGATTTGACTAGTTTTGGTAAGCCTGCTTTTTTACTATATTGAATGGCATCTTTATGCATTCTAATCTCTCATGTAATTATATATTACAAAAGCCTATTACTTCATAAGGTTGGATATTGTACACTTACTCAATACAGATTAGTGTTATGCTCCAATTTCAGTCTCCTTTGTTGTTAACTTTGCATGTTTGATTAGCAATTTTGTGAGTGTAATTGTTCTATCTCTTGGGTTCAATTTCCACATGGTATCAGAGCCTTTTTAGATCAATTTCTCTCCTTCCATATTTCTATTATAGTTTCAACATCTTGACTGGGAGCATATTTTGCTGACTGAAGGGCACAGTTTCTAAGCTATGGACCAATCTCAGAAGATCATCTTGACTCCATTCAATTTCTTTGAGTGGAAGGCTGAGATGGAGATATTGTTGAGAGTGAAAGGTCTCTATAATATGACTATGGAATTTGAGGCAAAGCCCAATGTATCTNCAGGAGGGATGAGGCCTATGGTCTTTTGTGTCTGAGCATTTCAAGAGACCTCCTCTTCCATCTTGATGGATTGACATCACCTAATGAAGTGTGGAAGAAGCTTGTAGATATTTTTGGTAAGATAGATGAGATGAGAGGACATCAAATTGAGAATGAGCTGATCTCCTTGACTCCCAGTAGATTTGAATCCTTGCAACTCTATTTTTCCAAGTTTAAAGCCCTTGTTTTGCAGCTAAAATAGTGTGGGATCAAAAAGAAGGAAGAGAAACTAGTTGTGGCCATACTCTCTAATCTTGGCCCTAACTATTCAGTGTTTATTTTGACCTTCCATGCCACCAAGTTGAAAGATCGAGCCTGGAAGATGCCTAAGCTTGAAGAGTTGATGGAATCCCTCACACAGGAACAAGATAAGTTGGTGATGATGGGCACCATCAAACCTTCCAAAGACCAAGCTTTGGCTGCTAGAGATTCAAGGGTGGATTCAAAAATCAAGAAAAAAGATAAAAATACACTTGATAAAAAGAGAGACAAGAACAAGTCTCAAGAGGATCCCCAAGGTTCCAAGAAGAACTCCCAGAAGAAGAAGAACAAAGGAGAAATGAGCAAGTGCGCATATTGCAGTAAGGGATATCATCCTAAAATCTCTCATATGAAGAAGCGAATTGACATGTTGACCCAACTCCTAGAAAAGAATAACATCTCCATTCCTGATTGCTCAAAGAAGAGGGAAGGAGGATCAAATTAAGAGGACAGAGAGAGAGTACATTCCTTGGTTGCTGGCACATCAAGATCACCTAGCTTAGTCATAGACTCTGGAGCTTCTAGACATATGGTTTCGACAAAAGAGGCATTCTCCTCTCTTGACATGTCGAAAGGTCCACCAATATTTTTGGGAGATGAATCTCTCATTGACAGTTTGGGGAAGGGAAGGATTGATCTTGACCATGGTAAGTTCAATAATGTGTTGTATGTTCTAGGTCTTGCCTCTAATCTCTTGTCAGTGTATCAGATGACTCACACTAGGTCTCCAAAGAAGGTCATCTTCTCCCATGATGATGTTGAAATCACAGAGATTTCAAATGGTAAAGTCATAGCAAAAGGTGTTGTTGATCAAACTTCGAAGGTATACATGTTTTCCCATTTTCTACCCTACTCAAACCCCTCTGCTCTTCTGATTCATGCTAATGAGGAAAGAAAGATTTGGCATGAAATATTTGGCCATCTTAACTACAAGTATCTTTCTGATTTGAGTGAAAAAGATATGGTCATAGGGTTACCAAAGGTCAAGTTTTCTAAGGGAGTCTGTCAAGGTTGTATCCTAGGAAAACACCTAGAGCACAAATATGAGAGAGCTAGTCATGAGAGAACCTCTGCACCTCTTGAGTTGATCCACGGTGACATTTTTGGTCCATTACCTCATATGTCCATGAGTCAAGCCAAATATGCACTGACCTTCATAAATGAATTTTCCAAGTATTGTTGGGTTCACTTCCTAAAGCATAAGTCTGAAGTTTTTGACCTCTTCAAAGTCTTTAAAGCCTTGGTTGAAAACCAGTATGGGAGGAAAATCAAGATCCTCAGATCTGGCAATGGTGTTGAGCATGCCAAGTCTAAGTTCATTTAGAATTGTAAATATGTAGGTATTCAGATGCATCATTTGATCCCTTATACACCACAACAAAATGGTGTTGCTGAGAGAAAGAACAGGTCACTAAAGGAGATGGCAACCAGCATGATGGAGGCTAAGACTTTGCCACCAAAGTTTTCAGCCGAGGCTATAAACTATGCATCCTACATCCAGAATAGGGTGCCTCATAAGCAAATTGATGGTATGAATCCTTTCGAAGCTTGGAGTGGGCACAAGCCAGATGTGACCCATTTCAAGATTTTTGGCTCAAAGGCTTGGGCTAGAATTCCAACTGAAAAGAGAAAGGCTTTGCAGCCACCAAGCCAAGAGTGCCTATTTTTTGGGTATTCTGAAGATTCAAAAGGGTACAATCTGATCAACTTGAGCACTAACAAATATTTCATTGAAAGAAGTGTTCAGTTTCAAGAAGAGCCTTTAGCAGCAGTTGAAGTTGGAGAGTCCTCTTCACCACCAGAACCATTGATTGTAAGTGAAGAGACTAATGAGTTTGCTGATTCTAATATGTCTGATGATGATGATTTAATTACAGATCCTTATATTCATACAAGACCAAATTGGGCAGCAAATACCATTCATGTAGTTGGGGAACTATCTAGAAATCCTAATGACACTAGGAGGACTAGATCTCAATTTGAGAGTGCCCTTTGTGTGAAAAATTCCCTATTTGATAAGAAGTGCTATCTTATGGTTGCAAGGAATACTTGGAGAATGTGGTTTTGAATCAGAGTTTTCAACTATTATCTACTGTGTTAATCAGAGCACCATTAAAATCTACAATGATCCAGTTTAGAGACAATGAACCAAGCACATTGAGATCCATATGCACTGCATCAAACAGCTTGTGCATGATGGTACCATTAATCTACTCTTCTGTGCATATTCAGAACAAGTAGCAGACATCTTCACCAATTTTTTTTGTGAGAATACTTTCAGCAATATCAAATCACTACTGGGGATTGCTGATCATGCTGTGAAGCATGATTGATGACAAGATTTCCAAATTTTGTTTTCTTGTCCATGTTTAAGGGAGGATTTTTCCCACTAGGTTTTTGTCTCTTTCCTTGGTTGTATGGACAAGCAGTATGTAAAGGGTGACTAAGCCTTGATGCTAGGCCCTATATTTTTCTAATATTTTCTCATAAAGTTAGGATTAAGGGGGTGTGTGAAAATAATCAACCCATAGTTACTTACCTTAGACATTAATTTAATCATTTTTGTCTTATTACCTAGTTTCCTAGATTCCACTCTATGCTAGTTGCCTTCTACATGTCCTAGAAGTCAACACATGCTAAAAATGAGTCATGGAGCACTTGGGAAACATCACAGAAACCCATTTTAGCATGTCTTATTTATTCAATATTCTCCAAAGCGCATATCTACTTTTTCTGTAAAGCTGCCTTGTTTTATTTCTGATTTAAGGCAGAGGGAAAGCTAGACTAGTGGTAACTTCCTTGTTTTTTTCCCACATCATCCTCCCTCCTTTTATCCAAATAAAATCATGTATGAGTTTTATTTCCATCCCTATTTAGCTTTCCCACTTGACTTAGCCAATTCGTGAGCATCTACCTAGATTTGGAAACTGCTTTATGCACTTATCGGGGATTTGACTAGTTTTGGTAAGCCTGCTTTTTGACTATTTTGAATGGAATATTTATGCATTTGAATCTATCATGTAATTATATATTACAGCAGCCTATTACTTCATAAGGTTGGATATTGTACACTTACTCAATACAGATTAGTGTTATGCTCCAATTTTAGTCTCCTTTGGTGTTAATTTTGCATGTTTGATTAGCAATTTTGTGAGTGTAATTGTTCTATCTCTTGGGTTCAATTTCCACATTTATAGTCTCTTCCAAGGTTGTCCCTTAATAATCCACCAACTCATAGGTGCATTTATCTAATACATGCTTAACCACGTAAGGACCAAGCCACATTGGGTTGAACTTTACTGCCCCCAAGGGTTCCTTAGCTTGATCCTACAAAAGGACCAAGTCACCTTCACTAAACCTCCTAGGACAGATAGAATTATTGTACTGGAACTTAACGCGACACTTGTTAACTTCAAGAGCCACTAAATCATCTCAATGCTGCTCATCAAGTTGCTCCAAGTGGACCATACGTTCTTCCAATGTGGAAGTCTCTGGTAAAAGCTCCACAGCTAGCTTCAAAGAAGGGATTTCACATTCAACTGGTAATACTAAATCCACCCCATGCATAAGATGATAGGGAGAAAATATGGTGGTAGTCTTGAATGCAGTTCTATAGGCCCACAAAGTAGGATACAACATGATATGCCAATTTTTCTTGCTCTGTGTGATGGTTCGTTGGAGAATGGACATAAGTGACTTGTTCACAGCTTCAACCTATCCATTCGCTTGAGGATAGTAAGAAGAGGAATGTTCTTGCTTATATCCTAACTTTGAAGAAAAATATTCCATCATTTTGTTCTGAAAGTGACTTCCATGGTCAGTGACAAGCTCCCTCAGAATTTCAAACCGGGTGATAATCTAGTTAAATACGAAATGTGTGGTTGTTTCACTGTCAGATTTGATAGTGGGAATAGCCTCTGCCCATTTTGTGAAATAATCCACAGCCACAATAATATGATGGTGCCCCTTAGCCAAAGCTGGGTTACAATCCATAAAGTCAACCCCCCAATGGTGAAGGGACTGGCAGTGATAATAGGATGCAAAGGGGCCGGATGTGAACACATATTACATGCAAACACCTGGTAAGGGTGGTACCTATTGACTGCATTAACACAATATTTAAAGATGGATGACAAAAAATAACCTGCTTGCAAATTTTTTTGAGCTGTAGAAATCACAGATAAATGACCACCACATGCCCCTCCATGGCAATCATTAAGCACGAACTCAGCCTCCTCATGAGTTAAGCAATGACATAAAATGGAATCAACCCCATGGCAGTACAAAGTATCATCCAATATGAGGTAGTTCTTTGCTACGTGACGTAGTCGTCAACGCTCATCTCACGAGAGGTCAGTAGGAACCTTCAATGTTTTCAAATAAACAATAATATCCCCATAGCAAGGGTCCGTAGTTGAGATGAGAAAGATATGCTCATCAATAAGAGAATCCTCATGAACCTCTTCTTCATCCAAATTTGGACAATCCGATATGATATTAGCAAAGATTAATGATTTCTTTGACTTTGCTGAAACAAACTCGAGATCAGACTCCTGGAATATCACAATCCATTTATTATACTTTCCCCCAATCATCCTTCTGGTGAGGATGAATTGAAATGGATTAATGTGAGCTATGACCAAAGTTTGGTGAAGGAGGATGTAATGCATCAAATGCTGAACCATATGGACGATGCCTAAGGCTATCTTCTCAACATGTGTATAACAAAGTTCCGCATCAATAAGGTTTTGGCTAACATAGTATATGACATGCTCATGGAGCTCCTCTTCCTCTTGAACCAATACCATACCAACCATCTCTTGAGACATGACCACATAAATAAAAAAATCACGGCTATAGTCTGGTGGACTAAACATGAGGGCCGATGCCAAGTATTTCTTAAGAGCATCGAAAGACTCCTGGGCTCACTCATCCTAGTAAAAAGGGGTGTCTTTCTTCAATAAACGCATGAAGCCTTTAGTCAAATTGGAAAAATTGACTACGAACCTTCACAAGAAGTTCTCCATACCTTGTAAACATTGAAGATGTCGAATGTTATGCAGGGGAGACAATTGAAGTATTGCCTCAACCTTCAAAGGATCAACTCTAATACCCTCCTTAGACACGATGAATCCTAGTAAACGACCAACCTTCACACAAAATATGCACTTGTGAGGATTTAACCGAATTTGATAATGACGACATCTTTCAAAAACTATTTGCAAATGATAAGGATGACGCACTCTCAGATGAGAGTGAGCAGGTAGACCATCCAAATACACTTCAATAATATTTTTGAGATCATGAAAGGAAAAGGTCATGGCCCGTTGAAATGTAGCTCCTACGTTTTTAAGACCAAAGGGCATCTTCCGATGTGGAAAAGTTACCCAAGGAAAAATAAATGTAGTCTTATGTTGGTCCTCTGGTTTAATCTGTATCTGATTATATCCAAAAAATCCATCCATAAAAGGAAAAACCTCACCTTCCACACACTCATCCAAAATTTGATCAATAAATGGTGTAGGTAAATTATCTTTAGCACATGCTCAATTTAAATCATGGAAATCAGTGCATATTTCGATTGTTGGAGCAGGGCCCCGCAGCTATAGGAAAAGCTGCTATCGAAACAAGAAATTCAAAGGAAGTAGTACCTGAAGCGGCCGAGAAGAGAGCTCAACCATTGCATTTAAGGCAGCGACGACGACAGGAGGGCTCAGCTACCCTCATGAATGGAGAAGGAGTAATGGGCCAAGGTATTAAAGACAAAGGACAGAAGGGGAGCGACCGAGGAAGTGATTCCCATACCCACGATTAGCACCGGGAAGGGTGGAAGACTGCAGAGAGCTGCAGTGTGACCAGTAAGTGGCAGTTCAGAGTACAGATAGGCCGACTGTCACAGTTAGGGTTTTGGGTTACTGTTGGGATAGGCCCACAGTTTTGTATCATGGTGAGACCTTCGGGCCACCTATTTAAGCATGTATTTTGTATTGTAAAAGGTTAGATAGTAGATAATTTGGGTATCTAGTTATCATCATTATTGTAAGATATTGAGAAAGAGTCGAGCTCTAGTTCTATTGTTCAGTTTGTAGTTATCTTACTGTAACCAGTAGCCGACTCCTTGAGCATGAATGTAACAATCCGCAGGGATTGAGAGAGAGAGAGAGGAATATATTGTAAGAAGAAAGCATAATAGAAAGAGAAGAGATCTAAGAGAGAAGGGCTCTCGACTGAGTGCGCGGAGTTTCCCAGAAGATCTCAAGCTGCATAATAGGTTGCAGCGGAACTGTGTGTACTCTCTCCAGATATAATATAAACACAAGTTCCTGTGGATGTAGCTTCCTCCCTGGAAGTGAACCACGTAAAATCTGTGTGTTGTACGACTGTTTCATGTGACTGTGTTATGCTTATTTGCTATCTGTTATTCGTTACGTGAACGTTGCTTATCAGTTAATGAATGTATGTATGCTATCCTTCATTTGCAGTAACATAGAAGGTTCAATGTCAGTTGAATGCGTTAAGTATTCTATATGTGAGTTTATCAGTACTTGATTCAGACAATAACAGTTACAGTGTTAAGTGACTTATGTATATTTCGTTTAGCAAGTAGAGCGTGATTAATGTTAAGTGTGTTAGACTGTAGAGGCTAAGTGAAGTCGCTTAACACCTTGATGAATGTTAACCGAGCTATTATACCCAGAGAGGAAGCCTCGGGACCTTGAGAGTTGTTAAATATATTGAATCTCACTGTAGGAAGTATCGCAGTGAAGAAAGGCGATATTGCACTGTTAGAGGAGCTGCGGTGTGAGATATCACAGGTCAAGATCCGTGCAGAAGAGTAAGTTTGCGCATCATCCTAGAAGTTGCGATGCGATAGGATCCTGCTAGGAAGAGAGAGATACAACATTTGCCGAGAGAATCAACCGGTTAAGTAGAGTCAAGAGAACGTAGGATGCTACAGAACCTAGTTGAGGAAACGTGATTCTTCAGCCAACCCATTTAAGATCACTTCGGCTGAGACTTCAGGCCGTTCCGTGGTTTGTCGCCGAAAGGGCCAGTGAGCTATGGGTTTTTTTGGTACTTTAAAGAAAACCCGGGTCTGCACAGCAGTAAGAGAATATCCAACAAATGGTTTCGTTGCCTTAGGAATTTCTCATCTTGAGCCAAAAAATGGTTCTGTCACGGGTTTTGAACAAATTGAAGAGCTGATGTTCTGTTGGCATCCTACTAAAGAAGAAATTAACCAGTGGGTTGAGTCTAAAGAAAGAGAATTTGTTGTGCAAGAAAACAAGAGTCCTAGGCTTAGTACAGAGGACTAGTTATAGAAACATATCTTCACAGACCTGCATGTGATATTTTTTGTAACCTATGCAAATGAGTTGTACGATTGGTTTTCAAAGTTGAATGATAAGCATGTATTCAAGAAGAAACGAAACATTGTCTGGACACCAGAGCTAATTCACACCGTGAAGAGCGTAGATAATCCCATTTCTCAGACAGTAGACTTCTGGCTTGCGAGTTTGCTGGAAGGTTTCATTACAGAGTTTGCAGTCGATCAAAGAAAGAGTTTCAGTGAAGCAGAGAGGTACTTCTTCAAGGGATATCATGGTAAGTACTTGAACTCTTTGAATTTATTCCTTAATATGTTATTATATGAAAAAGGAGTATTAGATATATTCTCAGATGAATAAGTTAAGTAAGTGTAATGTCATAAGAGTTTGAGAGTGATTCTGAAGAAATTGGATGTACACGTAGCGGTAAAAGATATAAAGTAGATTTCAGATCTTCCTTATTTGAAGACAGTTCAGACAGTACTAGAGAACAGAGTCAAAGTAATATAGAAATAACAGTAGGGGGTATCCCTTACCACCCTTATACCCCACAGAAACAAACTGGGACTCAGAATAATCCCGCAGGAACTCCATCTAGTAGTTCACACATAGTACATACTACATTTACACCGCCAAGTGGTAGTAATATAGCAAATCAGAACCCACCACGTAGAAACAGAATGGGGGATGACATGAAATTACCTACCTTCAGGGGTACAGGGGCAGAATACCCAGAGCAGTATTGGTTCCTATGTGAAGCTGTATGGACCATTAAACAGATTTAGGATGACAATACTAAGCTTGTCCAGTTGGCTACTACACTTAGAGAACGAGCTTTAACATGGTATATGAAGCATACATCAACGCAAATTAGAACACTTGTAGAGATCAGAACTGCAATGATTAAGGAATTTAAGAAACCTAATCCTGGGTCACAATGTATCACAGAACTTAAAGACATCAAACAGTTACCCACAGAGTCAGTATGGGATTTCGATCAGAAATTTAAATCTCTTATAGACCAAGTTAGTTTTGAGTTTGCACCAGAGCAGCATAAGGAATGGTTCATCGCAGCACTGCTCCCTCATATCAGACTTCCACTAATGCAATAGAAACTCCATACAGAGGATAAAGAATTGGAGATGTCAATGAAACTAGAGGCTTCACCTCTAGCTGAGACTAGTGCAAGTATGTCAAATTTACAGAATCAGTTATCTAATCTCACTTTATAGTTACATGAGATTAAGAAAGGAAAAGAGGTTGAACAATAACTATGGTGTACAAAGTGTAAAGGACATGGCCATACTAAAGATAACTGTCCAGTATTTGTTGAGTATCTAGCAAGTGGGGCTCCTAACCCCTTAGTACAAACTCAAGAGCCATGGTGTGAAATTTGTAGAACAAGAGGACATAGACCACATGAATGCCCTTTACTTCAGAAGTATGTACAAACTCCTAAGAATTTATACTGTAACTTCTATAAGTCAGTAGGACATGATGAAAATAATTGCCAAGCTTATGATCTCATGATAGAGAGAAAACATGACTTCTACAGAGTCCAGTCAGAGACATCAGGACCAGTAGCAGGACCACAACATGAACCGGCTCATGATGGCCGTGGTGGAGGATTCAGAGGAAGAGGCCGTGGTGGAGGCTTTAGCCGCGGCCATGGACCGATTATTTGTTACAACTATGGAGCTGTAGGACATTATGCTAGAGATTGTCAGAACCCTACTACAACATGTAAGTATTTCAAGTCCTATGATCACACTATAGAAGAATGTCCTATCTTGATAGCCAAGATTAAGGATCCTAAGCCAGCAGTAAACCATAATATTCAGCTTATTGCTGCTGAGCAGAAAGAACCAGAACCAAGAGTCAATATTGTGACTCACAGTGGTGCTTCTACTAGTAAGACATCGCAGGATGCCGAAAAAAATACAGGTCTGAAGTGGGTGCGTAAAGCCACTGATAAATCTACACCACTTGACCTGCAGAAGAACAAAGAAACATTTCAGCTAGCTAAAACTTTCTTTACTAACCCTACACTATCAGGATCGCAGGTATTTCCACGTAGGGTTATAACACAACAAAAACCTTGTGGCGTTAGTATTGTGCAGACATCACAGGCTACCACATCGGGAAGGTGCGAAGAGGATGAGTTGACAGGAAGTGTACAATCCTTCCTGCGGAGCTGCTTGAAACTCGTAAGAAGTGAGAAAGCCATAGGAGAGCTTCAACACATCATCGATTAGTACCAATAGTTTTCTTCTGTGAGCAGTATGCAGCGTGCTGCTCATAATATTATGGGCCATACAAGAACAGGAAGGGAAATGAGACTCACAGCACAAATTGGAGAGTTTGAAATGGATGAGGTAATCCTAGATTTAGGATCAGAGGTAAATGTTCTGACTAAGTAGACATGGGAACAGATGGGTAGCCCTAAGTTAGCCAGATCACCTATTGATCTATGACTAGCCAATCAGCAGAGGGTATTGCCACTAGGCCGATTACCGCAAGTACCAATTGATATTGACGGAGTTCGCAGCTTTGCATGTTTTGAAGTCATAGAAATTATTGGCGATAGCATACCATATCCATCTTTATTAGGTATTGATTGGGAAATCAATAACATGGTTGTTATCGATTTGAAGAAAAGACAAATGACCTTTGAGGATAAACAGATTCGAGTCATCACACCGTTGGATCCTTTTTAGGGTCCTCGATACATTGAACCTATCATAGCAGAGGAAGAGGTGCGTAATATGGAGAGCTTCTATAAGATGACTACTAACCAGAGTGATTATATCAACCCCACCATAGAAGGAAATATTATTTGGCGATGCGACAACTCATGCGCATTGGATTCGGATGTTGGTTTAGAAAATTGGCATAATAGAATTTACGAAGTCTCAGCTCGTAGATGTGCATTTATGACTAAGTCACTACGATGGATAGGTACAAAGATTAAGGATATTCCGTCATTTGATGGCTTAGCAGATGTCAATGACTTTTTACAGCAGTTTGAGCAGCAAAATCCTCATGAGCAAAGGATGGCAGCTATTGACCTTGCAGTAAGAGCCACACCTGCAAGATGGTGGCATGCACATAAAGAAAATATTGCATCATGGGATGTGTTGAGTGTCACGCCCCCATCCCTCAAACTAGGGAAGAGGATGTGACCACACCAAGCTTATGGGGAAAACAGCCCCATGAACATGAACAGAAGAGATCAATGCTGAAATTAAAAAGCTTAAACATATTGCATGCACAGATGCATAAACAGACAAGCATACATAGATGCATAATTATTTAATCATACAGCGGAAGAAAACATATACATTCCAGCATCCCATGTTCATTATGATTCATTAAACATCAATATAATTGCAGAGATGAAGTAACAGCAGCACTTATCTTTTGATGAAGAACTTGCCCCGCAACCAGCTACGTCGCTGCAACGTTCCACCCAACCATAGGCCAACATGCTCATCAATCTCTCAGCAATACTGTCACCCCTGAGCTGGGCATGATTCCTTAAGGACTAAGGGTCAATTGCAGGCTTACACATAGCCATGGGACACCAAATAGCCAAACCAACATCGCTGGGTTTATCAGGCCATCAACAGATCGACGAAGCCAGCACAGTCCGAAGACAAACCACTGCATACCAGCAGCCAAAACAATCCCTTCACAGCCCCGTGAAGAAGGAAAAACAACTGGGGATAGTCCCAACCAAATATGAATCACATTTCAATCCCACAAGGCAACACAGAGTTGTTCTTGGCCCTAGCGTGGCCAAAGAAACTCAACAGCAACACCCAAACCAGGTTACTTTAGCAACCCAACTTCACAATGCAAACAATGGCAACAATCCACAGCCCATAGTTGATAAGAAGTGGAACTCCTAGCATAACCATGGGAAACTCATCCCAATCAGTCGTGGAAATCAAACAAAGACCACAACAGAAAGTGGCTCACTACAAATACACAGTGGCCCAAAACATAATTTGGATGCCACAGCCAACAAAACGCAGGCAAACAACATGACCATACCAGTTGGTGAGAGGAACATACAGCTGAAAAACGTGGAGGGAAATGAATAGACCACGGCCCTGCATGAGTCCCCAAACCAGGACAAATCCTGCGCATGAGAATAAATAGGATTCCCCTCCCGCGTGAGGAAAAATAACACAGAACTCATGTGCGTGAGGATAAAGGACGCGGCTAGCAAAATATGGGAACAACAGCCCACAAACCACAAAGAGAACCCCCGACCGGTGCATGAGGAGAACAGAACCGACCTCCATGTGAGAGTGAACAGGCCCGGGAAGAATGGCGTCATGGAGAAGATGGAGGAATTGAATGTAGCCATGGGTGGAGTGGGCGCATGGGAAAAGGCTGACAGCTTGCCACACCCACCACCATAACTGCCTCAACTAACAAAATCAAGACATTGAAGAGGTTGGTGAACAAGAAAGGTGGAAAACACACAAAGGTGATAAAACATGGGTTTTTTTCCCTCATAGACTAAGGTTTGACATCCCCACCCCTTATCCTTTGGAACCATGCCCTTCTCATTCAATGTTGCACTGCCGTAGCTAGTTATCGTTTTAGTTTTTAATTGATGTGTGTATTTACATGATGCCACATTATAATGTGCCGGATAGCACGATAAACCATCGGCAACTATCCCCATTGCCGAAACACACACACAACAAAATCGATGGTGGGGCTTTTGCCTTGAGCTCCTCACCACGATTAATTACAATATATACATCATGCAAACGGGGTCAAAACCGGGGACGTGACATTCACCCCCCCCTTAGAATAACACCGTCCTCGGTGTTTCATTACATATATACAATACATATACAATTGCACATCAAAATTTCAAAATTGCAGATATGTCCCATGTTCGATCATTTACTTTGAACGTTCAAGACCAAGCTCCTCGGATTCCATGGACTTTTCTGCTGGTTTACAGCTTCCTGTTGATCCCGAAGTCTAGGAACTTTGCGGCTATTGCCTTCATCATGTTCCCTCATTGGACAGTCCCCGCGTAAATGATGTCCTCCGCATCTCCAGCATCTTTACCTGCTCAATTTCCTTTGAGTCTTCATGCCTGGACCGTTTCTTATCGGGTCACTTGGACGAATGTCCCATCACTGATCCACCTTCCTTTCCCTTTCCGATTTCTCCCAGAAGGATTTTCACCTCCCTTTGCAAACCAATAGAGTCTTGCAAAATCTGGTGGTTCATTTCACTCTGCCTCTTCTGTATCTTGAGCATCTCCCTAAGATTCTCTTGGGTCTTGGCAATCATTTGAAGGAGACTTCCAGCTAAGTCCAATAACTTTTGATCTGCTTCCATAATCAACGTGCACCACCTAGTTTCACTTTCTCACCTATGAAATGCACCATTGACATTTTATCAGACCAAGCATAATATAGACATTAAAATCAGTCAGTTAATTACCCAATTGGCATGACAGTCCAAGTCCAAGTCTTATCAAGGAGACTTTCATATTTTTCATGCCTTCCCAATAGGCACACGAGCTCATTCATGTCCATTCTTGGGCAGGGAATTAACTATTCCAGCATTCACAAATTTACTTAAGCAAATACACACATTTCATTTCAATCATACATGCATTAAACAATCCTTTGTTTTCACAATGCATAAATGTATATGTATATATATAATCAAAAAGGCAAGAGAGAGCAGTAAGATTTTTTCCCCTCTTTGTTTTGTTCCATCCTGGAACCCACACCATCATTGTGGCTTTTCGTGCTCTCAGCCTCTTTCACTTCACCGTGAATGCTGGACCAATCCTTCTTGGTCAAGACACTTAGTGTCTTTGGCCTATTCCAGACCTCTAAACCATGGAGTCTCTCCACATGGTTTGTCTCAATTGCTAGGACTCCCCCGTCTTACTAGCACCTTTTTCATTACCGCTCATTCCGAGCTTTCCAAGACAGTCTCATGTCCACATGCACACCTAGGATGCTATCATAGTCCTCGCTTCTAGCGATACCTATATCCAAACATTGAATAAATTCACATGTTTAGTTTATTCTCATCAATTTTATTTTGTCCTAGAACAAAAGCTTAAAACATCATAACCCAATCATATACACATGTATATTCATAAGCAAAGTAATCCAATACTTATCTGTATTGTGCATTTCCTCGTTCGTCCACAGGATCCTGCTTCGCTTTGCAAGCCTTGGGATCGCCTATGGACTTGGATGTTAGGTCAGCGCACAGGCTACCCCACAACATCAAATAATTCATGTCCAGCCAGTACATTCTCATGTCAACTGGGCTTGGAACTTTACCGTGACCATTTCCAGGTCTAGGATCTACTATGGATTCTTAGGCATATCACAGCCCATCATACACTTATGTCAACAATGACACATACACTTATACCAACATACACTTATATCGACCATAACCTTTACTCCGCAACCCCTCACAACAACCATTTACCATCTTACCTTTAACTTTACCTTTACCTTTAGCCTGTCAACACAAGCACACAAGCAATGCAAGAAAACTCATCAGCATTATTGCTCAAAACTGTAATCACATTTCTCATCATTCACTATCAAGTATTGAGACACCAGGAGTGCGTCCACTCCCTAGAGTGTAATCAATATTGACAACCCTTTCATGACTCAACATCGGAAAAGTGTGCACCCTTCTCCGGTGTGTGTCGTGTAAGCCCTATTCATACTAAAGCAAGTGGTCATAATGGAAATAAAATCAAACACATTCTGCATATGGGATTTAATAATTAAACATGCACATTCTTAGCAAGGGTCACAGAACACTTATCCATTTGCCGTCGCAGTATGCCTTTGTTAAGAAGGAATGGAGGCTCCTTCCCTAAGTTAACAGTTCCTCAGTTTGGCATCCCAACTCCTTTTAACATTTCACCTTCACACATGTCTTACTGACATAACCCATACCATCTCACTCATGTTATTTACCAAACATGTAGTGCAGATGAGACATTTCAAAATGTCTAATGGCGTTTCACCCGAAACCCATTTTCAAGGGAAAACCTTCCCATGACGTTTGGCTCTTGCAGGTCATCACACATGATCTTCCTGCAGTGTGTACCCCTGACACATTCATCAAATAGCCAAGCAGTCAATCATTACTTGATACTACAATCCAAATTGATCGTTCCATAACCAAGCAATGACATTAGAAATCAAATTCAATAAGAATTTGCAATTCAGTCTACACCAGAAATTGACTTGTTCAATTGTGGGTTTCTTGTAAGTGGCACTACTATGCCCATTATAATTTTATGCTTACTATCATAACCTGAATACCCACTTACCATGCGTCCCTCCTGACACAATCTTACACAAGCCAACAATGATTAGTAGTCGTCAACAATTCCTTTAAATTCGAAATTCACAATTCAAATTTAACAATCCCACTATTATGCACATCAACTATTTTCATAACCATGAGACACTTCTCATAAAGTTTGGCTCTTTTTACATGGTATATTTTGGCATCGGTCAGGGTCTTACCTCTCAATACCATGCTTAAAATAATCTACCTGAAATATAAGCTTCAACATCCAAACACAATCTTATGCAAGCCAGTAGTGACTAATAGTTGTCAGCAATTTCTTAAATTTGAAATTCACAATTCAAATTTTACAAGCTCCTTTTACATGGTAGATTCTGGCATTGGTCAGGGTCTTACCTCTCAATGCCGTGCTCAAAGTAATCTACCTGAAACATAAGCTTCAAACAACCAAACTCTTGGTAAGTATGGATGCATATAACCTTGTCATTGCTACAACCATCACTGAAGCATTCTCAAAATTTATAAAATTCAGATACTTCCCGCTGTTAGTCACGTCAATATATACCAAAACTCATTTACTTCGTGCATTAATTATCATATTAATATTGCAATGTATAGTCATATCATGCATGCAATTAAATGGAGGTTTAGATACCCTTACTTCACAAGCGTATCATTCATACCACCTTGCTCTTCAATAGAGCATTTCTAGCAGCCAATTGATCATGACTATCCTGCATTCATAACAGCCTTCGAAACAGTTCCAGAATTATCATTAATTCATCGTTTCAGCTGTTAGTCATTCATAATATCACATGCATTCAGCTCAATGCATTCAACATACCATGCATGGCCTAACCATGTCCACTTCATATAGGATGTATTACTATAATCAATGTCATCAACATATATAGGCATGATATCTTTCTACATTCCAATATCCACATGGTATGAGGTCTCTTACCTGTACCAATCCATGGAATTTGTCATAAGCAAAGTATTACCTGCATGGGTCTTACTTACACCCTTGACATGACCAATTTGGTTGGTCCTTTGTAGGAGATTGCAAAATTTGCTCACCAACTTTTGTTATGGACTTGTTGCCTTATCCCATTCTCCAGAGGGTTGCTAGTCACAATTGTCAGCATCAGCAACATATTCATCCGGGTCCATTTCTTCGTTGGTTTTCCCACTAATGCCAACATCAAAGAAATGATTATCATTAGTGGTTTATTATAAATATATAATTTCCAATATTCTTACCAATCATGCAATACCCTATGCATTCAATACATATCCTCATGAATTTCAAGCATAAACTTAGGAAATGTAGTTATAATCAGCAAGATAGGGTCTAATGAAAACTTCCCTTTCAAATTCCTCATCTTCTCATGGAATTCTTTTTTCACACAGCAGTTGGTTGACTTCATAGTCCTTGCTGCCCCTGGGCATGCAACTGTCCAGATTTGTCCATTTGATAACAGCAGCCATCATTAGCACTTTGCTGCTCCATGCTTCAATTCTAGTGACTTACCCTTGTTCCTTGCTGGATAAGCTTTCCAACGCCTATCCACATGCTTCATTCCGATCTCGGATGTGAAAACCACACCACTTCTAAAATGAAGACTTTCATCAATCTTGGCATTTTACACACACTACTCCATTTTGGTTTGGAATGCTAACTTCAGCCACCTCACTTCCGTGGCACCATTCATCTTTTATGAATTCTGGATTCTACTAAATTGCCCAAAACATAGAATCTTCTTTTCACAAGAATGACTGTCTCAAGGGACGACGGGGGTCAAGGGGGCTTGCCCCCTTGCAGTGGCGGGTCGAGGGCAGCACCCTCGTTTTTTTTTTTTTTTTGTAAATCTTTAATTTTCGCGCAATCCGGCGCATAAGATCGCTGCCACTTTCTCATTTTCCAGCCCATGAAAATTCACTAAAAAATTGCTTGAAAACCCTGCTGGAAGACAGTCGAAATCGGCTGGAGATCCCACTGAAAAATCCCAAAATGTCTTTGTGCAAAATCGGATCTCATTCCACACAACCTTCCGACGTATCGGCTATCAAATAGTTACTCCTCCTACTGAATCGGCTGTCGGAAGCTTTCCCCTTCCGCAACGGCGGCACTCATCAGCTATCGGAAGCTTTTCTACATCGGAAGCTGAAACGTTTTCTCTTCCGCAAAGGCGGAACATGATCTCTTTCCTTCTTCCGATCGGCGGCACAACCGGGTCGGCATCGGCAGCCTTTTTACGTCAGAAACCAAATGGCTTTTGCTTCCGCAACGGCAGATGTTCATTCCCTTTCCTCTTCCGACGACCAATATTTTTCTATCTTTCTTTTACCGCGTCGGCCGTCGGAACACTTTTCGCATTGGAAGCCTTATTACTTCTTCACCCGCAACGACGGATGTCGGAAGCATTTCCACATCGGAAGCCAAATGACTTTGGCTTCTGCAATGGCAGCTCACCAAATACAAACCTCTTCCAATCAGCCGCTGACACATAGAAAATTTTCCGCGATTTTTCTTCTGCACTGCCGGCAATCGAATGACTTTTTCATCGGACTCCCAATCGTTTCTTCATCCGCAACGGCGGATGTCAATCCACTTTCTGCTTCGACGATTCAACACTTAGCCAAATTTCTAACCTTCTTGTGGCGTCGGCGATCGAATGGCTTTCGAGTCGAATGCGGAATCGCTTCACCGTCCGCAACGGTGGAAGTTCACTTGGCCTTCTCTTCCGCAACGGCGAAACCCCTTTCACATTGGACAACTTAATGGTTCGGCGTCCGCAACGGCGGACCGGAAATCGCTAAACCTTTCGCCACATCAGAAGTCCAAACCACTAAGTGTTCCGACTGTCAACACTTAGGTGATTTTTGAAGTTTGTTGTTGTCAAACTCTAATCTCTGCTGGGCAGAATGAAGTCCTGCCTCTGTCAGTTGCTCCTTCTTGGCCCATAGAGGCCCACTGTTGCAACCTGGAGCTCTGATACCATTCTGTCACACCCCCGTCCCTCAAACCAGCGAAGAGGACGTGACCACACCAAGCTTATGGGGCAAACAGCCCCATGAACATGAACAGAAGAGATCAATGCTGAAATTACAAAGCTTAAACATATTGCATGCGCAGATGCATAAACATACAAGCATACACAGATGCATAATTCTTTAATCATACAGTGGAAGCAAACATATACATTCCAGCATCCCCATGTTCATTATGATTCATTAAACATCAATATAATTGCAGAGATGAAGTAACAGCAGCACTTATCTTTTGATGAAGAACTTGCCCTGCAACCAGCTACGCGCTGCAACGTTCCACCCAACCATAGGCCAATGTGCTCATCAATCTCTCAGCAACACTGTCACCCTCGAGCTGGGCATGATTCCTCAAGGACTAAGGGTCAATTGCAGGCTTACACATAGCCAAGGGGACACCAAACAGCCAAACCAGCATCGCTGGGTTTATCAGGCCATCAACAGATCGACCAAGCCAGCACAGTCCGAAGACAAACCACTGCATACCAGCAGCCAAAACAATCCCTTCACAGCCCCGTGAAGAAGGAAAAACAACCGGGGACAGTCCCAACCAAAGATGAATCACAGTTCAAGCCCACAAGGAAACACAGAGTTGTTCTTGTCCCTAGCGTGGCCAAAGAAACTCAACAGCAATACCCAAACCAGGGTACTTCAGAAACCCAACTTCACAATGCAAACGATGGCAACAATCCACAGCCCACAGTGGATAAGAAGCGAAACTCCTAGCATAACCATGGGAAACTCATCCCAATCAGTCGTGGAAATCAAACGTATACCACAACAGAAAGCGGCTCACTACAAATACACAGTGGCCCAAAACGTAATTTGGACGCGATAGCCAACAAAACGCAAGCAAACAACACGAGCATACCAGTTGGTGAGAGGAACATACAGCTGAAAAATGTGGAGGGAAATGAACAGAACACGGCCCTGCGTGAGTCCCCAAACTAGGACAAATCTTGGTGCGAGAATAAACAGGACTCCCCTCCCGCGTGAGGAAAAATAACACAGAACTCCTGTGCATGAGGATAAAGGACGCGGCCAGCAAAATATGGGAACAACAGCCCACGAACCACAAAGAGAACCCCCGACCGGTGCGTGAGGAGAACAGAACCGACCTCTATGTGAGAGTGAACAGGCCTGGGAAGAATGACGTCATGGAGAAGATGGAGGAATTGAATGCAGCCATGGATGGAGTGGGCGCATGGGCAAAGGCTGACAGCCTGCCACACCCACCACCATAACTGCCTCAACTAACAAAATTAAGACATTGAAGAGGTTGGTGAACAAGAAAGGTGGAAAACACACAAAGGTGATAAAACATGGGTTTTTTTCCCTCATAGACTAAGGTTTGACATCCCCACCCCTTATCCTTTGGAACCATGCCCTTTTCATTCAACATTGCACTGCCATAGCTAGTTGTCGTTTTAGTTTTTAATTGATGTGTGTATTTACATGATGCCACATTATAATGTGCCGGATAGCACGATAAACCATCGGCAACTATCCCCATTGCCGAAACACACACACAACAAAATCGATGGTGGGGCTTTTTCCTTGAGCTCCTCACCATGATTAATTACAATATATACATCATGCAAATGGGGTCAAAACCGGGGACGTGACATTGAGGCTTGATAATTCGCAGGCAACAACAGCAAGGGATTCTCCCCAGTCAATGTTCCCAACTAGCCCATGACTGTTTGGTGTAGGGAATCCGTCCGGTTTGCGGTCCGGCTACCGTATGTTTTTGTATGTTTTCACTTAATGTATGATATTCACATGCCTAATTAACAATGCAGGGTGATGAAGATGCAAAGAGTAGTCATAATGTGATGCGCAGGTTCTTACCTCTCGTCTTAGAACTCACAAGCATCCAAATCATATATGTGCAAGAAAATACAATACTAACTAAACTATCTCTAGAGAGCTAGATATTAATTCATGAGTAATGCAATACAGTTTGTGTGTTATGGCAAATCACAGATAGCTGTTCTTATAACCAAACATAGAGACACGAATAAAAGTATATATGATAAGATATCTCATCATCAATTAAACTCCCATTACTTATGGTGGAAAAAAGACATCCTAAAGGTACTAAAGAACATTCAGACAAGAACATAGGTTCAGGAAATTAGAACCCTCTTACAGCTAATGAGACACAGCTGAAAACGAAATAGTTCACATTCAACATTGCTCATTTAATCACATTGATATCGTCCACATAACACTTCCTCCAACAGGAAAAATTTGCAATCTCTGGTTGTAAAATGAAATAGTTCCTCTTACAAGCATTAAGTTACAAGATTTTTTTAGGGAAAAAGCCCCCTGTCAGTTCTAGTTTCAAATATTTAAACTAAAACATCCTACCGCTTGGGCTACCCCCAAACGTATGACCTTTCGGTCCCTCAAAACACTTCATCTTCCCATTTTATTTTCTGTACACATTCATGATTTGATCAATAACTGATCAATCTTTCGGCTATGTGCCTTTGTCGCTATTCACTTTGTCTTTTCCTTTGTTTGTCCTTCTTGCAATCCTGCTGGCCACGGTTCGACCTTTTCCAAAAAACGCCCCGCTATGCCTTCACGCCGTGGTAGTCTGAAAAGTCCTTTGAGCCCACCTGCGATTCATCAAAGTGTATCATTTACTGGGATTACATTCTAAAACAAAACGTCACATTCTATCAATCAAACGGCTGCTCAACAAGAAAGATATTGCGTTGCATTACTGCTGACATGGCAGGGTAGACTTATCCACAGCCGCATAGGCAGGCCTAACAAGCGATGAGTGCTGCGAAATGCTTAAGCACGTCGGAGTCGGAAAAGTTAAGACTTAAGCTACGAGTGGGAAAAATTCAAATCGGCAGTTAGAAGGACAACAACATTGGAAAACAAGTGATTTGCAGAGCCACAACGGTGGAAAGAAAAAGACTATGGACAAGCGACCTTCATCGGTAGTGGAGCGCTTTTTCACTTCGGGTGCTTAGCTGGTTTGAGAGCCGCAATGGCAGAGGATCAAAAGGTTATAGCCATGTGACATGAATCGGAGGGCAGAGTGCTTTACACTTCGGGTGACTAGCCACTTTGGGAGCCGCAACGGCGAAAAGAAAAGACTACGGACAAGCGACCTTCATCGGCGATGGAGCGTTTTACACTTCGGGTGCCTAGCTATTTTGGGAGCTGCAACGGCGGAAGCAAAAGGACAATAGCCTCCGATATGAGTGACAAAAAACTTTAAATTTGGAAGATATTGAAAATGTTTCGCCTCTGAAACAACGTTTTGAAAAGGACAAAAGGCCTGACCCACTCAAACTCAGCAAAACAAACTCTAAATCTGTGATCTACAACAATTCAAAACATTAGCAATTTCTGAAGACCAGGACGAAAGATAATCTTCAAAAAGAAACCATCAAAATTCAAGTATGACCAAAAGGTTCAAAGATCCAATCAGTTAAAAACCACGCTAAATCATGAGGAGGGGACCACAATTTTGAGAAATTTGGGGAAAATAGTTGTAGCTACAACAATTGGCGACTACCTGGTGGACCTAGATCTCTGGACAATTTCCTCCTTAAGTAACAGACTGTTTAACAATAAAAACAATCATGTTGAATTCTTTTAGATATATGGATTTCCCAAATGGCAGATATATGAACTTTGAATCATTGAGGGTAGTCCAATTAGGAAAATGGAAACCAAGATTTTAAAGTCAAGATAACTCTCTCGAGGCCAGAAACATGAGTTTCATTTTTTCATCTGTCTTCGGGCAGCTTCCAGCTTGGACACCACATGATCGTAACATATGGTAAACATAAATATTCATTTGTTCCTCATTCCCATGCCATTTTGCATTTTTTTGTGCTTTTGGACTTTTGTCCTTTTGAGTCCTCCTCATGCCTTTCTTTCTGAATTTTTTTTATTCAGGCTCCTCTATCCATAGTGTCCTTTTGTGTGAGAGATATATTTAATTTTCAGCTCACGGACAGAGAGGAACTTTTGGAAATTTTATACTCATATGATTTAGTACTTTGTTTTGATACACATTGCTTTCTTAGGAGTTTTGACTCTTCATAGCCTTTTGGTTTTCAATTCTTGGCATGGGATCATTTATATATAATATAATGTTTACCCTGATTCCTTTCCATGGGTCTCTTGCTATCACCCCTTAGGACATTTTTTAAGTGTGAGATGGATGGAGCCTCATAATAGTATTCCAGACCCTTTAATCTTGAGTTACTTTACAGGGATTAAGCAGGACTTCAATGCGTTCATAGCCATTTAGGAAAACTGCTAAACTAGAAGAAATTCTATCAGATAAAATCATAATACACAGTCTTATAATCAAGGATATAGTTAGTCCATAATTCTAATGCTCTCCATGCAACCAAAGCTTGCTTCTTTTATTGAAATCAAACAGAAAAATCTAAACTAAAACAAACTAAACTTCATGACCCAAAAACTCAAAACGGCTAAGCCATATTATTTATATACAAGATAGAAGAAAACAAATGAAACTCAAGAAAAATAAGGCTTGAGAACTAAACCATTTACTAGTAAGTTCTCTTCCCACCCTTTCATATATTGTAACTTATAAGTGGAAGGGCCAAGTTTTGCTGTAATTTGGAAAGGACCTACCCACAACTGCTGGAATTTCGTGTGTTTTCCTTTCTCATCATGGGGGTGATCCCACTTGAGAACTAAATCTCCCACCTCAAAGTCTTTTGTTCCTGCCTTATGTTTGTCGAACCATCTCTTTATTACCTCTTGCTGTTGCTTAAAGCGCTCTCTGGCTTTAGATCGAGCTTCTTCCGCTTTCAGGAGATTATAGATCCTTATTTGCAAAACTTCATCATCTGACCCTCGAGACTCTTGAGCTATTATGGAAGAAGGTAGCATGATATTGGGAGGAAGAATGGCTTCTTTACCGTACACAAGGGTATAGGGAGACGCTCCTATCGAAGACTTGGGGGTGACTCTATCAGCCCAAAGGGCGTTTGGTAGCATTGAGTGCCAACTCCTCTGGTTTTCTATTACAGTCTTCTTTAAAATTATAATCAGATTTTTGTTGGAGGATTTAGCCAAGCCATTTCCTTGTGGATAGTAATTAGCAGAATAATGCAATTTTATCCCTTTATCATGAGTGAAAGAAGTTAATTTAATGGATTAAAAGTAAGTAGCATTATCAAAGACTAACGAAACTGGAACTCCGAACCTGGTCATGATATGATCTTGTAGGAAGCTGATGACCGCGTCTTCATTTATTTTGCGCAGCGGGACAACTTCGACCCAGCGAGTGAAATAATCATTCACGGTCAGAATGTACTTGTGTTGTAGGGAGGAATTCAGTTTTATTTCTCCAATAATATCCAACCCCCATTGCTCGAACGGCTCCGTGATCATTACCGGCTTTAGGGGTGCTGCTGCCTTAGGTTGTCTCCCACTACACCTTTGGCAAATATCGCACTTTTTGACATGTGCGTGTGCATCTTTGAAGAGCATAGGCCAATAGTAACTGGCTCTGAGGATTTTGTGGGCTGTAGTATCTCCTGAATAATGTTCCCCAGCAGGCTCGTCATGCAAATCTGTCATGACTTTCTTCACATCTTCTTTCTCTAAGCATCTAAGCAGAACTCTGTCATAATTTTTTCTAAATAATGTTCCTTCAACGATTTGATAGGAAGCTGATTTAAGACGCAACGCTCTTCTTTGCTTAGAATTCCAAAGTTCTGGCAACAGTCTTGCCTACAGGTAATGCACGAGGTCCCTATACCAAGAATCGAGGGCTGTGAACAAAGAACATACATCCATCAAATGTAATTCAACCTCGTCTTCCCAGGCGTGTTCGTCATTGTTCCCGTTTTCAGTCATCAGTTTGCATAACCCCTGCCCTTTGACTATGGAGGCTGGTTTGAACTCAAGGTCATACTCTTGAAGAGACGTTACCCAATTCCCCCTCCTTTCTCCTAACTCCTTCTGTACAAAAAGGGACCTTACAGCTGGGTATGGGACAATACTCTTGGTTCGATTTTTTAATATATAAGGCCTGAATTGTTTCACTGCTTTGAATACTGTGTAAGTTTTTTTATCAATTGCTGGGTAATTTAATTCAGCCCCTTGCAGACTCGTGCTCATGAAAGATATTGGGAATTCATCCCCCCCATCTTCCTTTTGGGTAAGCACAGCTGCTAGTGAATCATCGGATGCAAAGGTATACAGAATAAAATCTTTGTCCAAATCTGGGCTTTTCAGGGAGGGTGTGTGCACAACAGCAGTTTTAATTTTGCTGAATGCGTTCTTCTCAATCTCATTCCACTTGAATTGTGCATTTTGCTTCATCATTTGCTGCAGAGGCTTGACAATCTGAGCGAAATCAGGCACAAATCTTCGCACGAAGTTAATTGTTCCCATAAATGATTGCATCCCTTTTTTATTATGGGGCAAGGGAATCTGTTCAATGGCCTTGATCCTTTCCAGATCAATAGAAATTCCCTTCTTTGAAACTATGTGACCAAGCAGCTTACCCTCTATAACAGCAAACACACATTTTTTGGGATTGAGTGAGATGCCATATTTCCAACAACGTTCAAAAATATGCCTTAGATGGAATGCGTGTTCTCCTCTCTTCTTTGAGAATATTGTAATATCATCGAGGTATATCACCACACTACGTCCAATCAAACCGTGGAAGGCTATGTTCATAGCCCTCTGGAATGTGGCTCCATTGTTTATAAGCCCAAAGGGCATTCTTCTGTAAGCGAAAGTTCCCCATTTGGTCCTGAATGTTGTCTTCAACCTGTCTTCTTTAGCTACTAATACTTGATTGTAGCCCTAGAATCCGTCTAGTAAAGAAAATAGTTCAGATCCTGAGACCATTTGTAGCAGCTACTCCATGGGTGGAACATGGTAGTTATCTTTTTCTGAAGCCTGGTTTAAATTCCTGAAATCCACGCAGAGCCTGATTTCTCCAGATTTTTTTCTTACTGGCACCAAATTTGAGACCCACTCAGAGTGTCTGACCTTAAGAATGATTCTAGCATCCAAGAATTTCTTAACTTCACTCTGGATCAACGGTTCCAATTTTGGGTGCATTTTTCTTAAAGGTTGTTGATATGGCTTGATGCCAGCTTTGATGGGGATAACATGCTTGATGATGCTGGTGTCATATGTCTTCAAATCTTCGTATTTCCAAGATAAAACATCTTTATATTGTTTAAACAGACTGACGAACTTATCTCTTTCTGCTGGTGAACAACACTTGCCAAGATTCACATATTTAGGATTCGTCTCAGTCCCTAAATTTATCAGTTCGAACTATAGAGATGAGCTGTGAGTCTTCACGTTGGCTGGTCTTCTGAACTTTTCATTTAAATCGAACATTCTTTCTAATGTTCTGACTCCTTTAGGGATGAAATTATCATACTTCATCTCGGCCTGATGTTCTTCATCGTCTATAATTGCTCCTTTAAATACCTCGTCATTTGTTAAGCATTCTATAATTTGCTGATCGTCATCAAATACTCGTAGGTTGGTGATCATATCAGGTACCGAGAGCCTGAAAAGTAATTCAACAGAGCATCGATTATTAGTAGGTACAAGCCTAGCGGCTGATGTGGCCAACAAGTCAGCTGCTGCATTTTTAAGTCTTGAAATTGAAACAATATTAAATGCGCTAAAACATTTGAGCAAATCCCATACCTCATTTTGATAAGCTTTCAGGTGAGGGGAAACACAATGTATTTGATTCTGGATCTGTTTAACAATTATTTCAGAGTCTCCAAAAACTTTTAGATTACTTACCTTTAGCTCGATTGCTTTCCTTAAACCCTGCACCAGCGCTTCATACTCAGCTGTGTTATTTGTACACTCAAACTCTAATCTACATGAGAGAAAATGTTTATTATTCTTAGGGTTGATCAGAAAACAGCCGGCCCCTGACCCTTCTAACGTCTTAGATCCATCAAAAAACAATGTCCAAAAATCTCTAACTACTGCAAGCGAATCTACTCCTACTGCTAAGTTTACTATGTTACAGTCGATTTCATCAGCCTGTGAAAATTGAAGGAGATCAGGTTGGGTGTCTGATGTGTTTCTGGCTTCTTCTGCTTGGTAATTTCCTGGTTCCAACTCAATAAAATAATTTCCCAACACAGAATCCACTGGTTCATTCTTCTCCTTCAGTTGAGTGACGTTGTATTTCATGTTAGGCTCCCGCAAAATTTTAATTTGGTTCGGGATTCCTTTATATGGAAGCCACATATGTGACCAATCCGAGGCAAAATAGCCATTTAGTTTGGCCGACCAATCTCTACTCAGAACAAGACCGTAGGCATCTGGTATATCGGCCACCACAATATTAATAACCTGGCACACTTTATCATTTGACGCCAAGTGGACTAGGACATCCTCCATCCCACCAATTACCTTTACATCCGTCCTGTTCAACTGAACAACCCTCCACATGGATGGCTTAGGCTGCCCATTTATCTTTTTACATACTGATATTGACATGACATTAACCAACACCCCTGAGTCTACTAGGAAATTATGTACATTGTGATTAAAAATTTCGAAAGTGAGGAGGAAAGGTGGATGTTTGCTTTTAGACTTACCTCCAATGCTGGTTTCTCCGATTTCTTCTTCCTCTTCAGGCCGATTGTCAGTGGGCATCCTCTCATCCGATGCTTCAAGCGCTTTCAATAATCTTTCTTTTTGCTGCGGCACTTTACACATTTCAAATAGCGAAACGTTTTCCTTTATCTTCTTTATGTCCTCCATGATGTCATAATCCATCTGCGGTTCAATGGGATGCAGTTTATCAGCATTCATCTTTTCTTCATTGGGCTTGGGCAGCGTATCATTCTGCCTAGGATCCTGGCTGGTAATGGTGAATTCAAGAATTTTATCAGTTGCTGAATTATTTTGAAATTTCTTAACATTTTTCTACAACCTTTTGATCTTTGGGAGTATGAAAATGTCTTCTTTAATCGACCCTTGGCTCCTTGTTGTTAAGTTGGTTTCCATGACGTCCTTGTAACCCTGATTCTTTTCTTCTTCAGCATCAAATAACGAAATAGAATTCCACAAAACCATGGTCTCCTCTTCTTGTTCCTTCGTTGAAGTGGCACTCTCTTTTATTTCTTCATCTCCATCTTCTATTAATTTAGAGTCCAACAGTTGATTCATAACCAATGTCACCGAGTTTATCCATTGAGGACAATTCTTTTCAGAGTGTGGTTGCTGATGGAAAGTGCAGAAATTGTCCATGCCTACCCCTGTTAAATTCATAGATGCAGAATTTTGTGGAGGAGGTTGGGACTGATTGTTATCCTCTCTTTTCTTGTAATAGGGTTTGTAGAACTTTTGAGTTTCCTTCTCTTTTTCCAAGTCTATGATCTTGTTAGAAAGCTTCTGCATCATCTTTGCCATATTCTCAAAATCTGGTGATTTCTCTTCCTTAGGCTTAGTGAACAATAAGGATTTCCTTCCCACACCTTTCTCTCCTGACTGTTCGGGATAATCTTCGATACTTTCTCTTTCAGCCTCCACTATTTCCGCCTCTTCATAGGTTTCCACCAAAGTAGGCTTGGCTCTTATTTTGGAAAACATGGCCAACTCAGGGCCTAAAGCTGAGGTATAATATTCAATCAGGACCTTGTCCGAAGGTTTGTTAACTTCAGAAAAATTCTTGAGGTATGCTGCAAATCTTTGAGTAAAGCTGTGCACTTTCTCCTTTCTCTCTTTCTTCAAGGCACATAGTCCTTTCATGAGGGCTGCATGAGTCTTTTGAGTCGCATACTTGCTCCTGAAAATTCTCTCGAAGGTATCCCAATCAGGGATAGAGTTTGCAGGAAACCCGAAATACCATGATGCTGCAGCTTCTTTAAGGGTGTGCAGAAAAAGTCTGCAAACTACATCTTCATGCTCCCCCGCCCTTAACCCTTCTATGGCCAAGTAAAAACTTTGTAGGTGGTCATCTACTAGGATTTTATCACTTGGATCGAATTTAGGCAACATCTTGTCAAAGGCTTGAGGTAGATCATGTAATGGAGATGTCAGGTTCAAAGGTGATCTGGCTCTCCAGGAAGGTGGTGGATTCGGTGGGTTTGGTGGTGGATTAGCGTTAACGCCTGCCATGAGTCTGGGTGGAGAGTGAGGAGGTGAGCAAACAGGAGTGTGAGTAGGAGAACTATGAGGAGTATCTGGGCCTTCTTGACTCAAAGGCAGTACAACTTCTTGTAAGGCTGTTTCCACAAGTTCTTCCCAATCCCCAACCAGCACTGAGTCTTCCAATATAGGACGATCTTTTCTTTTATATTCTCTTCTGGGCAATTTAGGGATGATCGAAAATCCTCCAATCTTCTTCACATATGCCCTGGTGTGTCTTCACTACAACAAAAACTGGATTTAGCATCTCTTTTTGCATCCTTTTTTGCGTCTAGACCATCTTTCAGTGTATTTTTCTTCATTTTTTGGACAAAATGGTGCAATTTCACGGGTTGGTGCTATTTTAGGCGTTTTTTGCGTCCTTTTTCTAAATCTGGCGCAAATTGTGGCGTAATTTGCACCAGGTTTTTCCCCTAGTTATGTGCCAAGTTTTGCATCAGGTTTTGCGACAGGTTTTGAGCCTAGTTTTGCACCTAATTTTGCGCCTAGTTTGTACATCTACTCTTGTTGCGACCCCTTTAATGCCCATGTTTGCCTCAACTTTTACGCCCTTGTTTTCATCCACTTTTGCATCCTTTTTTACATCCACTTTTGCATCCACTTCTGCTTCTTTTTTTGCATCCCTTCATGCGCCAAGTTTTGCATCAAAGTTTACATCCTGGTTTGAGTCTATTTTTGCATCTCATTTTGTTTTAGCTATTTTTGCATCCACTTTTGCATCCATTTTTTCGTCCACTTTTGCACCCACGTTTTCATCCCTTTTTGCATCCCATTTTGCATCTATGTTTACGTCTTTTTTTGCATCTACTATTGCATCCACGTTTGCACCCACTTTTTTCGCGTCCCAATTCCCACCCATTTTTGCGCTTACTTTTACACCCACTTTTGCTTCAACTTTTGCATCTTTTTTTGCATCCAATTTTACATCAGTTATTGCATCCCTTTTTGCATCCACTTTTGCATCGGGTTTTGCGTTGGGTGTTACGACTACTTTTGCATCTAGTTTTGCATCTACTTTTGTTGCATCCACTTTCGCATCCAATTTTGTATCCAATTTTACATCAATGGTTGTATCCACTTTTGCGCCACTTTTTTCATAATGTTTTGCTTCCATGATTGCATCATTTTTTGCATCCACTTTTGCATCCATTTTTGGTGCACCCCATTATGTGCCCACTTTTGCGCCTACTTTGTTGCATCCATGTTTGCATCCTTTTTTGCATCCATGTTTTTATCCACTTTTGCATCCAGTTTTACACCCAGATGTTGAAGATGAAAATGAGGATAATGATTATGATATTGAGGATGGTTATGATGATGATGATAATGTTGTTAATAATGAGGAGAACGATGACAATGATAATGATGATGATGATTATGATGATGATGATGATGATGATGATGATGATGACAACGACGACATTGCTGATGATTATGATGGCAATGAAATGAATGGTGATGATGGTGATGATGAGTACAATTAGAATGATGATGTTGATCATCTTAAAAAATAAGTTGTTATTTGTCATGCATAAATCATGTGTGTCCTCCATGACCCTTTTCCACTAATCACATATTTTGGGTAGATGCTATTTCTTATGCTAAAGGTAATGATGAATAACTGATGAAAATGTCAATAATCATGATGATGATGTCAAGGACAATGGTGATGTTGATGACATGGATGATGACTATGCCGATGATGATGACTATTGTGATCATCATTATGACAATGACAAAGATGATGATGATCATCATCATCATGATTTCCATCATTGTCTTCATTAAAAACATCATCACTGTCAGTGTCATCTAGTTCATCATCATCATCATTTAAAGCATATGGGATATGTTTACCATTTAAAGCATGCATAACAAGTGGGATTATTCTAAAACACCCCACCAAAGTACAAAATTCAAACCACAAGGGAAACATAATATTGAAATTGTTCCAATGTTCTTTTTCCCAACAAAACATGCTTCATTTCAGGGAATTATGTTAAAATCCATACATTCATAGTCCATCCATACTATACTTGTAATAAATGTAAATATAATACTTACCCTTTACTGTTGATTTTTTTGGTGTGCAGACCTATTTACCCTTGACTGTTGATTCTTCTGGTGTGCAGACTTGTTTACCCTTGACTGTTTATTTTTTTCCTCTTCTAGCACTTTTAGCCTCGAGAGTTGCTCAAATCCTTTCAATTCTTTTTTTTTGTAGCAACTCATTTTTGTTTTTAATTGTTTTATTCAATTTTTCCAATCTTGCTTCATATTCTGCAGTCTCATTTTGTTGTTTAATGATCATCTCTCTTAATGCCCTTTGAAACTCAACCTTCAAACCTGCAATAAATGTTTCTTTCTGCTTTAATTCTTGTTGAAGTTCTGCTTCCTTACCAAATACAGTCTTCAATGGTGGCATGCTCAAAACTTCATGCCTGTTTTTCAGCTCATTTTCAAGTCTCCCTATAGTTTCCTCATTTTTTTTCTTTTGAGCCTGATACATGTATTTCAGTCTGGCAAGGTCAGAAATCGATTCTACTAGAACTACAGTAAATTTAGAACATTGATCCTTAATAAGTTGATCCTTCTGGCCAATTATTTTTTCAGTTTTCACAATTCTTTTCTCTAAACCTGTAACACGATGTACTAAATCAAGAATTTGGACATCCTTAGTTATACACAATTCATCACTAGCTTTGAAGGAATCCTCCCACAAGGTAGATTGTTCTTTGAAACGTAAAATTTTATCAAATAAAGAAAAAACAAATCTACCATCAAAAGAATATTTGGCATGAATTAGGTCTTCATCACTCGTTGGTGAATGGTCCATATCATTGTTCACAAATTCCTCCCATTGATCTGCATTTTCATTTCCATGCATTCCAATCAAATTTGTGACAACAACATCTTCTTCAAGGGAAAGCGAAGGCATTTCGTTTCCCACAGGTTCCATATTGTCCTCTAAAGGTTGGCTGGTCTTCTTTTTCTGGTTGAGTCACCCGTTGAAGAAGCAAAGTATGACTGATCTCTCTAGTTTTGGATATGGTTGATAAAGAAATCTGGGCTCAATTTGTGCTCAATCAATCATCAAGAACCTTGTCGCAACTACAACAAATGTGTCGAAAATGCATGAGTTGACCCGCGCATTGAAAGCTAGCATTGGTTTGGAGGGTGTGCAAAGATAGCCATATATCGTCAATATAGAGACAAAAGTTCCTCCAAAATTAAAAATGTCAATATTGCCATGAGTTTTCCGCCATTATAAAAAAAATGAAGTATTAATCCACGAATGTTCAAAATGTGGAAATATTTCGTGGAAAAATCTGACCAAATGTATTAGTGGATCCATCTTGGAAGGCACTCTACCCTGTACCATTGGTCACTTGGCACAGGCTTTGTCTTTGATGCCTCTCTCAACACATAACAAGAATTTAAAGGTCGGCAGCGATCGGATCAACTACATGGTCACCCTACTCGATGGCCTTGTACGGACTTGGCTCGAGCAGTAGATTATAATATGCATCCTCTACGACCACTCCATTGAATTTAGGAATTCCATCTCTCAATCCAAATAGAGAGAAAGAAACAATAGGCAAGTAATTCACTCACTGATAATGTCGCTTAGACTCCATGCAATGCCTCACATGGGTAGCAGCTCGAGGGAAGCACAAGGCCAAACAACATTCTGTCGTTCCATTTCTATTGGGTATAGAGACGATATCCACATAAGTGTGCGTAGAGTGGTGGATGACTGGGAAGTCGAGTTCGTAGCTCATCACCGCACAACACAACCCTTGCATCATAGGATTTTCCACTACTAGCGGATGAATATTTTTCTTTCCCAGTTTCTATAGAAAAGCAACTGTGCTCCCTCACCCCCAACTTCCAACGATTCTGATAGCTCCTCAACACAACAAACATCCTTGGCTTCATTGAGTCTGAACCAGCGGGACCCTGCCAAAGAAATTAACTAGATCGAGGACACCAAGTACACATGATGTATGTCAGAGGCTCCACTCGACGTGGCAACAAGGGGGCAGACTGAATAAGGGCACATGCAGATTGACAGCTCACCATAACAGATGTCGACACCTCCTCCTGCAATGGAGACACATAAGGATATTGAAACTGCTCTCTCCAGTGAAGATGACGGCTACATCAAGCCGTGTCCCATTGTCAAAGAACCGTGGCAAAAGCTGTAAGGTCCCAAAAATTTCTAAAATCTTATGTGTTTTTTTTTCTCTTTTCTATTAGCTTTGTTAGTATGCCGAATAAATATGATAGTTTTGATAGGGAAGACTTGGTTTCCCTCACAAAGGGAAATGTACGGACTGATACAACAATTTTATGTATGTGCCCTGATATTAAAGATACACATGTCTCAAACACTATGCATGTAATATTTTTTGTACTTTAATATAATTTTATGCCACTTACAAAAAAAATGTTTGTACTAAAACTTAGATTCTCCTTTTCGAGCTCTTTCCTGAGTTCCTTTTCTAGCTTGCCTCTATATTATGATTTCCACTCTAATCCAATATCTAAGCGAGAGCCTCCAAAATCACAAGAAGGTGCAAAGTTTCTCTCTAGAGATACAGTGAGGATAGACATGTTGCATGAGATATTAGTGACTTGTATTTCTAGTTTTTCAAATCCTTGCTCATAATCGCCTACAAGTTTTTCGCTATACGTGTCCACCGTGTTTAGGGTTTGCGGAATTTTTCCACCACTAAATCTTGCAATTTCCCACAAAAACCCAAAGAAAACTTCCCTCATAACAATATGTTTCATAAATTTCCATGTATATTCCATTGGAACAGTTTGTCACAATGGATTTTACAACTTAATTATTTGTATTAGCATATTTCTATTGAATGCTAAATAAATTGGGATTGAAAGAAAAATAACTACAGAAAATATAGACACAAGATCGACATACGATTTACCCTGGGATAACCCATTATGAGGAAAATCCAAGCCATAAATTGCTACTACAAGATCTCCTACTCCCTTTGTTTTACTCCAATATATACCCCCTTATTATTACTCAACTATGGAACAATACAATAATATCATAAGAATGGAGCCCCCTCTTCTCCTAATGCCTCGGTATTTAAAGTAACCTCATAGTCATATAGGGTTATTTTTAGTTTTTTTTCATTCATTGATTCTTGATTAGGGTTAGGGTTTTGTACCTTCTAAAATGTCCTTGAATTTCCACACGTAACCAACTTTTCATGTGTGAGAAATGAGAGATCACAAAGAATCCACATGGTATCATGGTGGTCAACTAGATAGGTTAGTTTTCAAAAGGCATAACTCCTTCATATGGACTTCGATTGTGGAATTGTGTTAAGGGAGTTGTGTAAGTGATGATCTTTTGAACCCAAAAAACACCATGTAAGCCCTCAAATAGGCCTCGTAAGGTTCCAAACCCCAAATATACCA
>LPNX010199410.1:387475-481326 GCA_001517045.1 Pseudotsuga menziesii | reverse complement strand
TACTTGGTGCAACACAAATGTTGCAAGAGATTCCATAAGAGGTTCCTTGCTTATGCTACAAAGACTTTTACCATAATACTCAAACAATTAACATAGAGGCACCACATCTAGCTCCAATTTTTGTTCTTATATAATAATCTTCATATAGAGATTAACACAAATTAATGAACCATTTTCCCATTAAGAACTTTGTACATGTTGGCCCTAGTTAAACAAGATGTGTTCATTTTTTTTTGTATGAGGAATATGATTGCATATCCAATGAGTTGCAACACTTTTTGAAAACTAGTGAACTAAAGCATTTTATCCTCTTAAGGGGTGACCTTCCATGAAATGGGTGTAGGGGGATATTGAATGGTTGCATGACAATAAGATTGCGTAATTGTTTAGGATATTTTGTTGCCTAAGCATGGTAGATTTTTTTGCTTATTAGTGTGTTTGGAAAAATAAATTGGATTTTATGCATGTTTGTCTTTGGATCTTATTGTCTTTTATTAGAATTACAAATGATGAAATCTATGTGTTAATATTGCTCCTCTTTCTGATTTTTAGAGGGTGCTAGCTCAATGGAAGAGCACCTGCTTTACAAGCAGGAGATTGGTGGTTCGATTCCTCCATGCCCTAATGATATTGTAATGTATTTTTAAAGGTAAAAAATGTAGTAGTGCAAGATGGATGCAATATTAGACGCAATACTAAATGCAAAACATGATGTAAAAGTGGACGTCACACCAAACACAAAAGTGAACACAAAATATGACCTTATGTCAGACGCAAATGTGGACACAAAAATGGATGTCACACTAAATGCAAAATTAGATGCAAAAAGAGACTCAACACTAGACACAATTAATGACTCAAAACTAGATGTAATAATAGGTCCAAAACTAGATGCAACAATAGATGAAAAAGTGGATTTCTAACTAGATGTAAAATTGGACATTAAATTGACCACAAAATATGGTGTATCGATGGACATAAAACTAGGCGTAACACCAAGTGCAAAACTGGAAGCAGCATTTGGCGCAAACAAAAACTTAAACGAGACACAATTTTAGATGCAAGACGGGACAAAACATTGGATGTAAAACTAGACGTAATATTGACTACAAGATGGGATGCAACATTGGACACACAACTAGATGCAATATTAGATACAAACATGGGCGCAAAACTAGGCACAACACTAGGCGCAACACTGGGTGCAAAATTGGGCTCAAACATAGATGCAAAAAAAGACATCAATCGGGATGCAACACTAGGTCCAAACCTAGATGCAAAATATGACGTAAAACGAGATGAAACATTTGGCACAAACATGGATACAAAAAAATACATTAAACAAGATACACAATTAGATGCAAATGGGGATGCAACATTATAAGTAAATTTTGATGCAAAACTAGACGCAATATTGGGCCTAAAATTGGATGCAAACCTAGATGCAGAATTGGACACATAATTTTATGTAAAACATGGTGCAAAATTGGGTGCAAGACTCGATGAAAAACTATGAGCAAAATAAGACGCAACATTGGATGCAAAAATGAGCGTGAAACTGGGTGCAAACAAGGATGTAACAAAGGACGCGAAAAAAGATGCAATAGAAGTTGAAAAATTGGGCGCAAATAAAGGCGTAACATTAGATGCAAAAAATTGGGTGCAAAAATGGACACAAAAATGGATGTTAAAAAGGACGAAAAAAAAGATGCAATAGATGGCGTTTTACGAAAATGTACAATTGCGCCTGGTTTAGCGCCGGATTGTTCACCACAATTATGAAAAAATTACACTAAAATCCAGCGCTAAATTCGACGCTAAATCCAGTTTTTGTTGTAGTGCTTCTCAGGTTATTAACAACCTTGTTGTCAACAGAAAACAAATGTTCTTTACTCCTTTCTTCTGGAATCGGATTATGAAGCCCACTACTTTTAGAACTGTTACCGGTGGAATAATCTCGGGAAAACGGGTTTCCTCGGCCAGCCATGCACTGGCGTCCCTCCTTCTAGCACCAGAAACTGTTGAGGCCTGATAATTCATAGGAAACAATAGCAAGGGATTCTCCCCAGTCAACGTTCCAAACTAGCCCATGACTGTTTGGTGTAGGGAATCCGTCTGGTTTATGGTCCGGCTACCGTATGTTTTTGTATTTTTTGAATTAATGTATGATATGCACGTGCCTAATTAACAATGCAGGGTGATGAAGATGCAAAGAGCAGTCACAATGTGATGCACAGGTTCTTACCTCTCGTCTTAGAACTCACAAGCATCCAAATCATATATGTGCAAGAAAATACAATACTAACTAAACTATCTCTAGAGAGATGGATATTAATTCATGAGTAATGCAATACTATTTGTGTGTTATGGCAAATCACAGATAGCTATTCTTATAACCAAACATACAGACATGAATAAAAGTATATATGATAAGATAACTCATCATCAATTAAAATCCCATTACTCATGGTAGAAAAAAGACATCCTAAAGGTACTGAAGAACATTCAGACAAGAACATAGGTTTAGGAAATTAGAATGCTCTTACAGCTAATGAGACATAGCTAAAAATGAAATAGTTCACATTCAACATTGCTCATTTAATCACATTGATATCATCCACATAGCACTTCCTCCAACAGGCAAAATTTGCAATCTCTGGTTGTAAAACGAAATAGTTCCTCTTACAAGCATTAAGTTACAAGATTTTTCTAGGGAAAAAGCCCCCTGTCAGTTCTAGCTTTCAAATATTTAAACTAAAACAGCCTACCGCTTGGGCTACCCCCAAACGTACGACCTTTCGGTCCCTCAAAACACTTCATCTTCCCATTTTATTTTCTGTACACATTCATGATTTGATCAGTAACTGATCAATCTTTCGGGTCTATGCCTTTGTCGCTATTCACTTTGTCTTTTCCTTTGTTTGTCCTTCTTGCAATCTTGTTGGCCACGGTTCGACCTTTTCCAAAAAACGCCCCGCTATGCCTTCGCGTCGCGGTATTCTGAAAAGTCCTTTGAGCCCACCTGCGATTCATCAAAGTGTATCATTCACTGGGATTACATTCTAAAACAAAACGTCACATTCTATCAATCAAACGGCTGCTCAACAAGAAAGATCCTGTGTTGCATTACTGCTGACACGGCAGGGTAGACTTAGCCACAGCCGCATAGGCGGGCCTAACAGGCGATGAGTGCTGTGAAACGCTTAAGCACGTTGGAGTCGAAAAAGTTAAGACTTAAGCTGCGATCGGGAAAACTTCAAATCGGCAGTCGAAAGGACAACAACATCGGAAAACAAGTGATTTGCACAGTCGTAACGACGGAAAGAAAAAGACTACGGACAAGCGACCTTCATCGGTAGCGGAGCGCTTTTTCACTTTGGGTGCTTAGCTGGTTTGAGAGCCGCAACAGCGGAGGATCAAAAGGTTATAGCCATGCGACACGAATAGGAGGGCGGAGCGCTTTACACTTCGGGTCCCTAGCCACTTTGGGAGCCACAACGGCGGAAAGAAAAGACTACGGACAAGCGACCTTCATCGGTGGCAGAGCGTTTTACACTTCGGGTGCCTAGCTATTTTGGGAGCTGCAACGGCGGAAGCAAAAGGACAACAGCCTTCGATTTGAGTGACAAAAAAATTTAAATTTGGCAGCGATTGAAAATGTTTCTCCTCTGAAACAACGTTTTGCAAAGGACAAAAGGCCCGACCCACTCCAACTCAGCAAAACAAACTCTAAATATGTGATCTACAACAATTCCAAACATGAGCAATTTCTGAAGACCAGGACGAAAGATAATTTTAAAAAATAAACCATCAAAATTCAAGTATGACCAAAAGGTTCAAAGATCCAATCAAAAACCACTCTAAATCATGAGGAGGGGACCACAATTTTAAGAAATTTGGGGAAAACAGTTGCAGCTGCAACAGGATGATTTTAAGAGATTGATGGCGATTAGATTCTCTATTGACAAGGAGTGTCTCCAGTAGAAATACACAAGAGAAAGTGACCCCAGGTCACATATTAAGATTTACGAATAGAATTGGTTGGACATTCCAGAGGATGAATGGGTTCACGTATTCATTCACACTTTAGACACAGTTCCAAGGAACTGGTACACTGAGACAGAGTTGCGCAGAGGAACGATTACATGGCCAGTTATGATAGAAAACTTTCTACTCACTTTCACTTTTGAATCTGAGTATCCAAGCATTGATCAGGCTCTAGAGATTATAAAGACTAAGATATTTGATGACTATACCCTACCAGTGTATACTCAGCCTAATTGGGCCATCCAGTTAGAACATGCGCTAGAGTGTTACAACTTCTTAGAAGATCTAGGTGATGAGGATGAGAATCCTCGTAGTATCAACATTCCAGAGTCAGAAGGAACTCACGAAGTTGAGGGACCAAAGCTAGATATTCCAGCTGTCACATAACTTATTAATATTAAAAAGATCAATATTGGCATAGAAACAGAACCAAAGTTTGCCTCTATTGGAGACTATTGGGATGATGAAACGGTAGGACACATCGCAGATTTGTTACATGACTATCAGGACTTATTTCCCACTAAGTTTATAGAAATGAAGGGAATAGTAGGAGATTTGGGAGCCATGGGGATACCTTTGAAAGAGGATGCTAGGCCGGTTAAGCAGTGTCCATACAGATTAAATCCCCATTATAAATAAAAATTCAAGGATGAGATTGATAAGATGCTAGCAGCAGGCATCATTGAGCCAGTAGAAGAGAGCGAGTGGGTTAGTCCCATGGTTGTGCAGGAAAAGAAAACTAAAGGAGAAATCAGGATTTGTGTCGATTTGTGCAAACTCAATGACGCATCGCTTCATGACCCATTTCCGACACCTTTCACTGATGAAGTTTTAGACAATGTAGGAGGATAGGAGATCTACTCATTCACTGATGGATTTTCAGGCTATCACCAGATAAGAATCCACCCAGAAGATTGATATAAGACCACCTTTGCGACAGAATGGGGCTCATTCTAGTATACGGTAATGCCCTTTGGTCTTAAAAATGCACCAGCTATCTTTTCTAGAGTAGTAGTTGCTGTCTTTAAGGAATACATTCATAAATTCTTAGAAGTCTATTTTGATGATTGGACTGTATTTGGATTAATCAAAAAGCATATAGGAGATTTAAGGCTGATGTTAGAGAAATGTAGGCAATATCATATTTCTCTTAACTTGAAAAAATGTATATTCTGTGCACCATTTGGTATTTTGTTGGGTCATATTGTTTGCAGACAAGGCTTGATAGTAGATCCCACAAAGATTGCCATCATTGTAAATCTCCCAGCACCCAACTCAGTCAAGCAATTGAGGATAGTGCTTGCTCATACAGGGTATTATAGAAAATTCATCAAAGGCTATGCAAAGATCATAGCACCTATGGAAAAGCTGTTAAATAAAGAAGCGGAATTCCTATGGAATGAGGAATTCCAACAAAATTTAGACACTCTTAAAGAGAAGATGGTTACAGCACCCATCTTAGTATTTCCAGATTGGAACAAACCATTTCATGTACATGTGGATGCATCTGGCATCGCACTGGGGATCGTCTTAACACATCCAGGATAAGGGGGTATCGATCACCCTATCGTGTACTCAAGCAGAAAGTTATCTACCGCAGAAAAGAATTACACCACTACAGAAAGAGAAGGATTAGCTATGGTGTATGCTCTACAGAAGTTCAGGCACTATCTGTTGGGTGCCTCATTCAATATGTTCACTGACCATTCTGCTTTAAAGTACTTGGTCAATAAGCCAGTGTTAGGAGGGAGGATCTGCAGATGGTTACTCCTATTTCGGGAGTATGATTTTGAAATTATTGTAAAACCAGGAAGATTGAATGCCGGACCTGATCACCTGTCGCGAATAGACTCAGGAGAAGAACCAAGTAATCTAGAGGATAATTTGCCATATGCGCAATTGTTTTCTATCCATATCGTAGATGAGTATTACGCAAATATTATTCACTTTCTCACTACAGGGTGGGCACCAGTTGACTTTACTAAGCAGCAAAAGAAACAATTAGTTGTTAAAGCAGCAGATTTCACTTTGATCGCAGGACATTTATATAAGTTAGGTCCAGATGAAGTCCTGTGCAGATGCGTTATGCCACAGAAGAAAGAGGCCATTATCAGAGAAGCACACTCAGGTATCGCAGGAGGTCATTTCGCAGGAAAACCAACTGCTCAGAAAATTCTAGCCGCAGGATTATGGTGGCCTACTTTGCACAAAGACACTAAGGAGTTTTGCAGATGCTATGATATCTGCCAGAGGGTAGGAAAACCTTCACGAAGAGATGAAATGCTGCTGTGACCACAGATTACGCTGTGGGTATTTGACAAGTGGGCTATAGATTTTGTGGGTCCTATCAACCCACCAGGGAAATGAACTGGTGCAAGATACATCATCACATGAACAAAATACCTCACCAGGTGGGCAGAGGCCAAAGCAGTAAGGAATTGTGATGCTGCTACAGTTGCACAGTTCATTTTTGAAAAAATCATAAGTAGATTTGGATGTCTAGTAATTTTGATGAGTGATCAAGGCACACACTTTCTGAATCACACTATTTATCCCTTGACAGAGGAATTTCAGATACAACATCATAAGAGCACTCCCTACCACCCACAAGCTAATGGTACGGTGGAGGCTTTTAACAAGATTTTAGAAAATGCTCTTACTAAGAGCTGTAACAACAAAAGAGATGATTGGGACCTTAGGTTTAATGCTGTATTATGGGCTTATAGGACTACATGCAAGAAACTTATAGGACACACACCTTTCATCTTGGTGTATGGACAAGAGGCTGTTATTCCTATGGAATATATTATTCCTAGTTTAAGAATTGCTCAAATTACCGAGATGGCTGATACAGATATGATGAATGAAAGACTAGCGCAGTTGCTTGCCTTAGAAGAAGACAGATTCATCAAAAAGTGCAGAAGGCATGAGAAAAATCTTGGCATGACAGGCACATCAAGAGCAAGATTTTTCAGATAGGAGACCTAGTGCTCCTTTACGACAGTAAGTTTGTTAAGTTTCCAGGGAAATTCAAGACACATTGGTTGGGGCTATATTAGATTCAGCATGTCACAGACGAAGGTGTTGTTCAGCTCAGTAAACTGAACGGGGAGCTTGTTCCTACCTTGATTAATGGCAGTAGGCTTAAGATTTATAGCGATAGCCACTCCACCTCCCAGCCCTAACGCAGAGAGCTGGTGGTGCAGATCTCTAGTGTAGTTGAAAGGAGGCATCTCACCCATAAGTAGTCTACACTAAAAAAAATAAAAATAAAAAGAAGTGCAAGTCATAGGATGCTTGCGAAGTTTTTTTGAACGTTGTGGAGTTCACACCAACTTTTTGGTCCAGGACGATGCGGTGTGACATCGCAGCAAGGCGATGTTCCCCGTGCCACGAAGACAATTTTGAAAAGGGACAGAGGGCTAGTCACTTCGCCCTCTAACAAGAAATTAATCTAGATATTACAGATATACATTGCCCTAGATTTGGACACAGTACAAGGATTGTCCTAGATTTGGTAAATCTTGGTCGAGACCGACGCCTACACACAATTTTCAAGGGAGATTTGATCGGATTTTTAGCACTTAATGGGGATCGGGGTGCCCGATGTTAGTCTTGTCCATGCAATAAATGCTGCCAATGGGTCTAGCTTAAGTGATCATTGCTTCAGAGATTATCGCTTTCATTATAAATACACAGATCATTTAGACAGAAGGGTTACTTTTGCGATTTCAGAGAGTTATAGAGAAAATTGTAGAGTTTTCTTTATGTAGAGATACTCCATTTACAGAGTGCTAGTTTCCCTATTTTCACAGCCAGTATCAGTCCAGAGTACTACACCAGATGGTTTATGTCCGAGAAGAAACCTTTAGAAGACATTGTGCGACGATTCCAGCGTGGCGGCCTCGAGTCTGTTATGACGACGCCACCTAGGGTTGTGAAATTAGGTGCACCACAGGTCAGATAGATGCCAAGGATGAGGAGTCAAGCTCAGATAGTAGAAGAGTCCAGCCCAAAGCAGAGAAAAAGAAAGACGAGCAGATCACTGAAGATAAGAAAACAGAGAAGAAGAATGATGAGAAGAAATCTGCCGACAAGAAGAAAGATGAAAAGGAGAGTGAGGAAAAAGTGGAGAAAAAGAAAGAGAAGAAAAAGGTTGATGAAGTACCACCATATCCAGAGTATTTTATTACTACAAAATGAAGACAAAGGCTTGTTCTTGGAATGGAATTCATGGTTTGTATAGTTTTCGTATGAAAAGGATCCAGACTGAATGAAATGTTTGAGAAGGCAGGAAGATATAGATTTATATTTCCTTTGTGATACGAGTTCTAACCCATATAAAGAGGAAAACATATCTGTGGAAGGCTTCTCAAAAGCTCAAGATCCTTAAAGGAACTGTTGATCCACGAAGAGACCTATATGCCACTTTGGAGCATATCTTGTATGAGGGAAGGAAAGATAAGAGAGATCTACAAACTAAGTTTACAGAAGACAATGCCAAATATGAAAGAAATCATAAAGGAGAAAAAGTGAAATTGATAGCGCAGAAGACCCCATGATTAGTCAAGTTATGCTAGAAGCGGCACAGGACTGTTTCGAAGCTATGGACAAAGATGTCGCAGGACTCAGAGAAAGATTCACAAGGACTTCGCAGGAAGCCAAGAAGAAGCTATAGAAAGAGAAACCAGATGTTAGTGACTCAAGGACGAGCCACAAGTAAGTGTTAGGGGACTGTTGGAGCAGGGCCCAGTAGCTATAGGAAAAGATGCTATCGGAACAAGAAAGTCAAAGGAAGTAGTACCTGAAGTAGTCGAGAAGAGAGCTCAACCACTGCGTTCAAGGCAGTGGTGACGACAGGAGGGCTCATCTACCCTCATGAATGGAGAAGGAGCAATGGGCCGAGGTATTAAAAACAAAGGACAGAAGGGGAGCGGCCGAGGAAGCGGAGCCCATACCCATGATCGGGACCGGGAAGCGTGGAAGACTGCAGAGAGCTACAGTGTGATCAATAAGTGGTAGTTCAAAGTATAGATAGGCCGACTGTCACAGTTAGGGTTTTGGGTTACTGTTGGGATAGGCCCACAGTTTTGTATCATGGTCAGACCTTCGGGCCACCTATTTAAGCATGTATTTGTATTGTAAAAGGTTAGACAGTAGATAATTTGGGTAGCTAGTTATCATCATTATTGTAAGATATTGAGAAAGAGTCGAGCTTAGTCTGTAGTTATCTTACTGTAACCAGTAGCCAACTCCTTGAGCATGAATGTAACAATCTGCAAGGATTGAGAGAGAGAGAGAGATGAATATATTGTAAGAAGAAAGCATAATAGAAAGAGAAGAGATATAAGAGAGAAGGGCTCCCAGCTGAGTGTGCGGAGTTTTCCATAAGATCTCAAGCTGCATAATAGGTTGCAGCAAAACTGTGTGTACTCTCTCCAGATATAATATAAACACAAGTTCCTGTGGATGTAGCTTCCTCCCTAGAAGTGAACCACGTAAAATTTGTGTGTTGTGTGACTGTTTCATGTGACTGTGTTATGCTTATTTGTTATCTGTTGTTCGTAACGTGAATGTTGCTTATCAGTTAATGAATGTATGTATGCTATCCTTCATTTGCAGTAACATAGAAGGTTAAATGTGAGTTGAATGCATTAAGTGTTCTGTATGTGAGTTTATCAATACTTGATTCAAACAGTAACAGTTAAATTTTTAAGTGACTTCTGTATATTTCGTTCAGCAAGTAGAGCGTGATTAATGTTAAGCGTGTTAGACTGTAGAGGCTAAGTGAAGTCGCTTAACACCTTGATGAATGTTAACCGAGCTATTATACCCAGAGAGGAAGCCTTGGGACCTTGAGAGTTGTTAAATATATTGAGTCTCACTATAGGAAGTATCGCAGTGAAGAAAGGTGATATCACACTGTCAGAGGAGCTACGGTGTGAGATATCGCAGGTCAAGAGCTGTGCGGAAGAGTAAGTTTGTGCATCGTCCTAGAAGCTGCGATGCGATAGGAGCCTGCTAGGAAGAGAGAGATACAACGTTTGCTGAGAGAATCAACTGGTTAAGTAGAGTCAAGAGAACATAGGATGCTACAGAACCTGGTTGAGGAAACGTGATTCTTCAGCCAACCCATTTAAGATCACTACGGGTGAGACTTCAGGCCATTCCACGGTCTGTCGCCGAAAGGGCCAGTGAGCTAGGGGTTTTGTTGGTACATTAAAGCAAACCCGGGTCTGTATAGCAGTAAGAGAATATCCAACACCGATCATTCCCTGCTTCTTATCCATAGGAATGGCATTTGAAACCCACTCCATCAAGGGAATGGGATAGATAAAACCATATTTGAGCAGTTTCTCTATCTCTACTTTAATAGCGGGCGCTTTCCTAGGATTCACAACACATAAACATTGTCGAACCGATTTTGCATTTGGATAGGTTTTTATTTCGTGTTCGACAATGCAAGGGTCTATTCCCGACATCTCCTCATATGACCAAGCAAAAACATCACGAATTTTTTTGAAAAGCTCAATATACTCTTTAATCTCATCGGGGGAACAATCCGCCCCAATGTAAACGTTCTCAATCTTACCAAGATCATGAGAAATGTTGATATGAATATTTGGTGACAGGTTATCCATGTCCCCTTCAGCAATCTGACTAGGAAAGCTTAATGGGACCATGAGGCTACCAACATTCTCGTTTAGAATCTCCCTAAAGTCATCACACTTTAAATGATAAAGCTTAGGGAGGAAATACGATCTATGGTGTATCTATCCCCAAGGTTGTTCTATCCTAGACATAGCCTCAAGAATAGCTTCATCAGATGGAAAAACATCATCAAGGCAGTCTTGAGAGTGAGATGACTCTACTTCCCAAGAATGAAGCACATAAGGTTCCTCCTCCTCCATCTTCGAAGAGGAAGGACTAGGCTCTACAACATGATCAAGATTAGATTGATATGCCACCAATGTTGCAGGAAACGACACATTTGTCTTGACAAGTATAAAATTATCACTCGAAGTATTCGGTGAAGGAAGAATCCAAGGATCCTCCATATGAGAAGTGCAAAAGGAGATCAAATGCAATGAGGTTGAAGCCCTACCAAGAATAGACCCAATCATAAGAACAGGAGCAAGACAAATAAAGGTTCCCATGAGAGAAGGATACATACCCACACCCACATTCTTAGTTGCCAGCTAAGAATGATCAATAATTGGGATAGAAGCTGCCGATGATGCTTTTACACTCAGATTCTAGAAATATTTTTGATCAATAGGAACAACCTTCCCATCCAATGGACAAAAACCACTCGGAATAGGGAAGAGGCTACAACTTGCATATTGTACATCCAATTCCTACCCAACAAAATATTGCAGTCAAGGGGCGCATCAACCACCTCGACCTCAATCACAACAGTCTTCACCCCAATTGGAGCTCTAGGGAAGGAAGTATACCATGTTTCCAAAACGATCTTCCATCAAAATCAGTCAACATGTTCATAGAATTAGACAACATGGGAGAACCTAAGCCTTTCCAACAAGACAAAGACATCACGAAAATGGCAATGCCTTCATCAATCACAGTGCACATGATGGTGTTATTTAAACACTCTATGTGAATCAAAAGAGACACATAGTAAGGAAAGCGAGGATGGATTCCATGAGTTTCAAACTTTATCATGGAAGGAGAGCTATCATCACCAACCCCTAGAGCAGAAAACAAGGCCTTTCTTTGCGAATGACAAGTATGAAGTACTTCTAATGTGGACATCGCACAAGGAGTCTGGTCCAAATCCTTGACAATTGAATAGTTCTGGGCAGCTCGAGCATTAGGATTGTGCCTCAAGCGCTTCAAGACTCCCTTAGGAATGTGATCCAGAACTTCAGGTTTATCCGTAGTAGTTTAAATTCGCAAAGAGCTTTCAGGTGGAGTAGGTCCTTTCCCAAGGTCTAGTTGTGACGAACCATAGTCTTTCACACGCGTCACATCACTAGTAGCTTTCGTGATGTTGATACACTCTTGGCCACTAGCGGCATCCAGCAGATTTGGAGTTCCACTAGACACACAACCAGAATCCATAGTCCTCAAGTTCATATTTTGATTATTTGGTAAAGGATTTGTAAACATAGCTAGGCCCTGTGCTATGAACTTCGAGGAATATTCCATACGAGGGTACAAGTGATTGAGGTGGTCATCCTCGCACAACTTGCAAGGAAATTTTACCTTCCGCTTAGACTTCTTGTCCCCTCCAACACTATTATTGTTATTTTTCTTGTCATTAGTTGCATTATCATTATTATTCCCACCCTTCTTATTATTTTTTCCTTTCTTTTTATTCCTTCCAGGTTTTTGGTACCTTTCGAGTTCGATGATTACACAAAAAGTACATCCGTCAACTGGGTAGGAAGGGACAAAGCCGTAGCTTGCCTCAATGCATATTGTTTAAGTGATAAATGGCTCACTTGTTTTGTAACTGAACTTACAGGCTTGGTACTTGCGGAGCCAACAATACCATCGGCATGTGGCCCGGGTTTGAACTTGGGGTCGAAATTGGAACATGGAGCATTAGGTATGATCTCATGAAGGAGCTGAGACTAAGCATAAATCAAGTCCAACTGCTGGGCCCTAAAAATAGCTTGGTCCTCGTTTTGCACTCCGGATGTGGAAAAATCCTTAGTGATATAGGGTAACAATGACTTGAGGAACCACTCTAGAAGAAACTATGGTGGTATAAAGGCTTTAATCATCCTCTTCCATCTATGCCACTCTTGAATATGATCCAAAATATGGGTGGATTTGTCTTGTCGAAATGTCGACAATAGTTCAGTATTGGCATCGTAAGGCACGGGTAGCTGGACATGGTTAAGAAAAGTCATAGCAAGGTCATGAAATGAATAATATGTCCCCCCAGGTAACTCTATATACCATTTCATGATAGGACCCATGAGGGTGCATTGAAATAGTCTCAAATGGATAGAATTATCGTTCAATGAATTCGAAGAGCATCAAAGATGGAAGGTCATAACGTGCTCACCAGAATCTTCAGCAACCTTACCTTTGAACTTTGGAATATCCAAATGAAGTTTGGTAGGAGCTATTGGCCATGCCAGGTCATGAGATACATGATCATTCGTCAATATCTATAGATCGGGTAGATTCAAAGTCACAAGGAAAGGGATCCTAGGTTGAGCCGGTTGGTTCCATGCTCCTTGATAGGACTAGTTCGCATAAGGTTTATTTCTATATACACCATGGCCTTGGCTAGTGGGATAATAACCTCCTCCCATTTGACCCATATAGGGTTGCATGTAAGGATTGTGATTTGGAGTACCTTAAGGCTGGGGTTCTACAAAGCCATAATTAGGTGAATGATACACAGGTTGATACCCAGACCCATAGGGTGTGTAGGTTTGTTTGTAAGATGGTCAGTAAGAAGGTCCATAATAGGTTCCATAAAATGGAACATGAGATGGTCCATGAGAAGGTCCATAAAATGGTCCATGGGAATATACATGTATTGCTGACACGTGAGGAGGCACATGGCCCTGTGATACTACGGTGCTAGAAGAAGTAGGACATACATGGATAGTAGTAGAAATCTAGCTAGAAGGACCACTAGAGTTAGGGGGAGGATACGTGGTCAAAAAATAATTTGAAGGGATTGGTTTTGAAGACGATGGAATATGTGAAGGAATATAACTCGTGCCCCCAATATTCACATGTCTAGGATCTGGTCACCGAATAGGAACACTAGTGCTAGGCCTAGGCTGTCTATGTGAAGGAACCTCCACCACAGGGATGTAAGATGTAATGTGACTAGAGCTACCAAACCTCTCCTTCTGGAAAGGAATGGAAGTGCCCTCAGGCACAGCACAAGGGTCAACACTTGATCTGTCATGAGGTGCCAGACCAGTATCGGGAATATCAGGCATGCCATACCTAATAGTGCTAGTGTTAGCGTAAGCGTGGTGAGTCTCATCGCTTGGAAGCCAATACTAGCAATTAGGGTGTGTGGAATCTATGAATCGTGAAAAATATTCATGTGACGATCCAGTCGAATGATGACCAAACCTTACCAGAGTCCCATATGTGCTAGGAGGTTCATCTTCCCATACATGAAAAGGAAGATCAGGGATCTCCAGAATATCGTGCTTGTGATCACCCATAGTGTGTGAACCAAAGTGAGAATGAGTCCGCCCGGACTGTTTGGTTCTCTCTCCTAAAGGAGGAGGAGACATGGAAGGAAAAATCCCTGCTAAATGATGAGAACAGTGAGGTGCCACACCTAAATACACAATGACTCAATAAAAATAAAATAATCGATCTAGCTACACAACCCTAATCAAACTAGCATGCATAGAGCGTACACCTAATAAAATATAAAGCCAAATCACAAGCAAACCAAGGGTAGGATAAGTGATCTCTTGAATGAAGCAGGTATGTCTTTCCTAGGAGAGGATTGAGACTCCCATACACAATAAGAAAAGGTTCGTAACCAATTATAGTGACCCTCATCTTTAACGTATATAGCGACTATGATGTCTGAACCCTACCTGGCTAGAACACCTGCATAATAACCTCTGCAAATACCCCATCGATAACCTAGGTAAGTCAACTAAGGTCACCTCAATATAACCAATGCTCAGGAAGATAGTCACAGGAGGGATTGGCCATATGGGAAGGGTAGAAAAGATTGAATCCTGAAAGCATAACTAGTACCCCAAGGGTGCACCAATAAATACCTCAAAGGCCCCTAGATACAAATACAATCTTGGAAATATCTCCGGTGCTCACAGAAAGTAACCAGGGGTCATCCCAATCACAATCGCATGCACTGCCTCGTGCTTAAATCTTATGTAAGAGGAGCATCCTGAGAAACACTAATTATATCAAGGGTTTCACACTCTTACCTCGATAGACACCTCCTTATTTTGTTTAGTGGTCTTGGATAATTGATTCACAATGAACTCTTCCAAGACCCTAAAAATTATTCTTGTTGATGCACCCTACAAAAGAAAAGAGTGTAATTCATTTTATTAAGCATTGATTTTAGTTGGTCGTGATTACTCAAAGGGTAAATGGTCGTGCAACTAATGAATTTCTGACTCAGCAGTGAATTAAATATGCACAACTAACAAGCAATGCCAAGTGCAATGTGTAGAATGAAGAACAAGGTATGCCACTACATGAGGTGCAAGATTTTTCCTTCAAATTTAAGTGCAGTCATCCCTATATGAAAATCTAACTAAAATAATAGTAAGCAAACCTTATGCAGGTACTGTGCCAATGCAAAATGCAAAAGATGCATAACTATGCAAAAGCAAAAATATTTTTGTATTTCATGTAATAAATGAGATATGTAAGAAAATAAATGACTCTACAACTCGGAGACCCTGCAACCACTCACAAATAGCAGCCAAGGAAGGAACCAAGGTAAAAGAGAGCTAATGCACTAATCTCAAAACAAAAAATGGATAAATGGATGACATAAACAAAGCTTAAAAAATAAACTAAAAACAGTCTCTGGTCAGAAACAGAGGGTGTATACAGACTCTAGAAGCATCCAAGAAGACTCAACAATAATCAGAAATCACCCAACAACACTTAATCCTCCCACTAAGGCTCAAAATCAAAGCATACATGACTGTTCTCAGTGAAAGAGGGTATATACATGACTGTTCAAGGAAAACCCACATGTATACACGGCTGTGAAAGAAAAACCCACGTACAGGAAGAAAAAGGCATGAAAATAGGGAAAACAGACAAGCTAAGACAAAATTTACTTCTTCAGGACCCTACTGGGAAAACATGCCCCCAGACCCGACACAGAAATAGAGAAATCAAGAGCAATTCAAGTACATTGAATACCAAAAAAACCCCAAAGAGAAACAACTAGGAACCTCCCCAGTATGGTCTCCAATTCTGTTATGGACAGAAACTTCCTATGGCTTGGGGTGTACCACAACAGATAGCTTTGAAACTAGAAATAAATCTTTCCCAATATGTAATAGAAACCAAACGTCTAACACTAAGGGATACCGAATCATACCTTATTCCGGACAGTTGAAATAGATCCCTATTGAGATTTCCAATTCACGCTTGTATTACCAATTTGCTCTCAACAACATCAAACAAGACAAGCATGCTATATAATATTGTCTTAGACCTACTCTAGCATATATATTCAATAATGCATAAACAATTAAACACATCCATGGATTCAATATTCATATTCAATTGCACATAATTGGGAAGGAAAATATATTTCTATTAATAAAATCAGAGATTACAATAGTGACAACCTCTGTCGGCACGTCTACGAACTGGAGAAATCGAGTCCTCCACCTAGGCCTCCACCACCTCAATCCTCCATCTCTCGATAGCAAGCTCACAAGAAAAGGAAATATTGGGAAGAACACAAAGTGCTCCAAAGGGACAAAGGGATGCAAACTCAAGTATATGCAAATTGTGGCAACAATGGACTATAGTTCACTTGGTCTTCAAGTCGTCCCCTTCAATGTATCCAAGGGGTTCCTTACATAGAAATCCAAAAGGGTAATGGAGGGTTGAATCTGAGTGTTTTCAAGGCATTTGGAAGGCCAAGAGTCAAGTTATTCGGACTCATATGAGGAAAATTCCAAAAATGTTTGGACTGATGCACACATCCCTATATACGCGGGTTTGAGGTCAAAATTCACGTGTACACACGAGTATAGGATTAAAAGTCGTGTACAACAATAAAAAGGGGTTTTTAAGGGATGAAATTGAAACATAAAAGGATAATATAAGTCCATGGGATCTAAAGAGTCCGCAGAGGGACAGGGAAGGCCATCAGTATGTGATCAACCATGTGTGGTAAAATAAACTATAACAACACCAGAGTTAAGATCGCTGGAAAAAGGATAATTTTCTATTATTTACACTTTACATTATATTCTACCTTAGTTAATGAATGCTAATTGATATAATTTTTGTAGGTTTGTTGGGATGCTAATCCGTGCAGATTACCGAAGATAATATAATCAAACTACAGTTGTGCTATCAATTTGAAGTTTGACGGTGAAAGATTTATCTGCCAGCAATGTAGATCGTTTATTCTATTTTAGCACTATGAATTAGATTGCTTGAGAAATAAGGAAGCTCCAATATAAATTCATGGATTGTTGAGAGAAAATATACAAGATGGTATGAAATTAATGAAGACCACATTTATTTCTAGAAGCTAAATCGCACCTAGTAAGAGAGGCAAATTTTGGGCTCCATTTGCCATCAAATCATGAATAATATGACAAAACGGTTGAAAACCCACTTCAAAAATGAGGTCTTTTAATCCTAAACATGGGCCATTTTTTATATCTCTCAACCAATTTGGAGAAAATATTTCCCAAAGAGAGGACTATTTTCAGAAGTTGGTTGTGGCCGGTTTGGATGGGAGCTGAACGAACCAGAGTTCTGGTGGTTGGATCTTATATTTTGATTGCTCATCTCTTCTATAAAATTGACCCAAAGGTATCAGTTGAGGGGGAAGCACTCGACATAGTTGTATATATTTCTCTTTCAGAATTAAGGAGACGCTGCCAGGGAGAGACCTTCATACCAGAGAACCAATGTTTTTTTCTCTGCAATCTTTTGTAAATTTCTTTCAAGGGATATTGTACGAAGGTTCTGTCCACAAGATCTCTGGGAAGATTATGAAGCTCTATAATTTCTTATTGGAGCGGGAATAAAAGACCATAAACCACTACAACAATCATTCATCTGAGTTATATGGGATTTTTCTGCATTTTCTTAGTTGAATTAACAATTAGATTTGAACATTCTCTGTGCAACATTTGTACCTAATGTTTTACTGCATTATTTTGTGGAAGGTTTCTTTAATATGATTGTGATAAATGAATGGAGGTTTAACATTTAAACAATATTTTCCAAACTGCAATAATTACTTATTGTTCATTTTTGTAGAAAAACTAATGTTCCAGTTAATTGCTGAGTTGTTTGAATTTCTTTAAGCAATGTAGTAATTATCTTTTATATGCGTTAGATTTCTATTAAAATATTTCGCTCCCGGGATAGTTTTTTAGATAGGTTATTAATTAGAATTTATTTTAGTTATATATTCTATCTTAATATACTAGGTTTAAATTTTAATTTTTGTAACTGTAGAATTTCTTCTCATAGTTGCAGAATTATTGACTTTATATTTCATTCAAATTTAATTTAGGATTGTCTTTAGCTTTAATCCAAAGTCTCCCTTTTAAGGACAAAACTCACCGACTCAAAGAGTGTCGACAGAGGCCAAATATCTGTGGGTGTTAACCACACCAAACATCTCGAGGATAGGGTAAGAATTGCATAGGATTACCTGAAGCCTTTGCCTGGGTTTTCATCCCCTGTTTTTTTCCTTGGACACCATTATAGAACCTACACAACTGAGGCATCAACACAGCTACAAACCCTCTTGGAAACCCCAGTATAACCCCAGGTAAGGCTAGGTTTTCCCCTTTCCTTCTCCTTGCTTCTCTTTATGAACTTCCTCAGGGATATGGCCAAAGAATCAAATAATTTAATGGCAAGAGGGGATATTCAGCTGAGGAACACTTGGGATGGTTTTCAAACTGGACAAACTTGGAGGAGGTAGACCATGATGACTTGAAATTTAAATTGTTTTCCCAATGTCTTGCTGGGGAGGCAAGAAAATGGTTCACAAACCTTCCAGACTACTCCATTTTGAACTATTAATCCTTTGAGGACATCTTCAAGAACAAATGGGCAGACAAGAAAAATCCCAAGTTGTATTTGTCCCAATATCATTCCATGAGGAGGAAGGAGAGTGAATATGTCCAAGAGTTTTCTGACAGGTTTATGAAGGAATACAATGCCATTCCCACCCAGTTTAAATCACCCCCTAGTTCTTCCCAACTCCAATATGTTGAAGCCTTTGATAGTGAGTTTACCTTGTGGCCGAGTGAAAGAAAATCAGCCTCCCTAGCTGATATGATGAATGATGCCATAGAGGTAGAGGTAAATATTGACTGCTACCAGAATAAATAAGAGGGATGAGGGATAATGGAGAAGAGAGGAAGGAGAAATAAGAAAGGATAAAGATCCTGAACAACCTTATTCCTCTAACCCACAAGAGGCTAGAATGGACATGATGATGAAAACCATGGAGAAGTTGATGGAGAGGCTCACTGTGGACAAAACACCACCTCCCAGGGAAGGTCTATATCAACAAAATACAAATTAGAGTGTAAGAAGGCCCTAGGTCCTCCAAAACAGGAGGAGAGATCATAGAAACCCTCTTGATCAGCCTATCAGACCCCCATTTCAGGATAACTATGTGGAGAAGGAGTATGGAAATCAAGCTGAAGGTGACATCCACCAACTAGACAATGACTCATCCTCTGGGTATTTTACTAAAGAAGAACATGATGATGCATTGCATGAAGTGAGGGAGCTTCCTGCTGTGGAAACATAGAATTTTCAGAGGGGGTATCAACTTGTTGACATGGATCTGCAGAGGAATATTGGCTTGAGGAACATATATGTTCCTATTATGAGAAATAAGGAGGCAGAAAACAAAGCCTCTACAAGCAAACTGAAGAATGATCTGCCCCCTAAGGACACATTTAAGAATGTAACAGAGCCCAAAAGGAAAGAGAATAATCCAAGGAACCCATATCAAGGAAAAACCTCTTTCAGTTTGGAGGCCAAGATTGTAAAAATAAAAATATCTGTCCCTCTAACTAAATTGCTAATAAATTATGAATATAAGTCCCAAATCACGGCTATGTTGAAGCCCCCAAGAGAAATCTCTGTGATATCAGATTCCCTAAATCTTCAAGATGATAGTCCTACCATCCTGTTTAGACCCCATGTAGATGAGCCATATGATGAAGACACTCCTTCCTTCTATGTCACTCTGAACATTCATAATGCCATTCTACACAATGCCATGCTCTATTTAGGAGCTTCCCATAATCTGATTCCTAGGATGATCATGGATAAGCTAGGGTTGGAAGTGACCAGACCATGCAAAGACCTTTTCTCCTTTGATTCTAGTAAATTCAAGTGCCTAGGATTGATAAAATATTTGGTCATTTATTTGGCCTAGATCCTTTCCAAGACCCTTATCATGGATGTAGTTGTGTTTGACATCCCTCTGAAATTGGAATGTTGCTATCAAGATCTTGGGTGGCCAAACTCAAAGGTGCCCTTCAAATGGATATGTCATATGACACTATCCCTATCTTTGGGGTGTAGAGAAGGACTTTTAGGGATAAGAAGTTAGAATACATGGTTACTAGTGCTAAGAGGCCACACAACCACCCCATATACTCATTGGATACTGAGATGGGGTAAACTATTTTCTTTACAGAAGGAGACAAAGACAACTACAATGTTAGATTTTTATCATTAAGCTAGCAAAACATTAGGATATTTAATTGAGAGAATAACAAGCATAGAAATCAAACACAAGAGAAAATGAACATAATGTTTATCCTCAGGGAAACCATAAATGGTGAAAACCCTGCAACTTCCTCAGAGATAGAATCAGCACCAAAAGTAGAACCCAAAACAGTAAATGATCTTTCGACAGCAGTAACCTTCTTTCTATCTAGCCCCAATGTCTTCTCCTTCCTCAACTATGTGCTACACTTGAGTGTGTGTGTGATGTGTGATAAATAGAGAGGCCAGCTCTCTATTTATACTAATTCCCAACTTGACTAAACCCTACTAGGGCCAACCTCACTAGGAGAGTGTAATAACCCTAGTGCCCCAGAACTGCGAGGACTTTAACCATTAACCAATAGGAGGGTTACCCACAATGACTTGACATGACTTGTTTACATTATAGATCTTCCCGATAGGAACATAGGGGCATGACATGACTCAAGTACATCCTGGAATAAACATCGGGTTACAATATATAAGAAAAACAAGTGAAATACATTCCGAAGTTACATATACATCAACACTCCCTCTTAAGTAGGAACGTATTCTTTCGACACAATTTTCAGCACAAGTCTTCTTCTATGTATCTTATGGATCATCATCGAGTCCTCGTCATCTTCAAGTCATCTTCATTTCCAAGTCATATTCATCTTCAAGTCATCTTTATCTTCGGATCTAGATCATCACTCGATATGGATGACCACTGGACATCATCACTAGATCTGGATCATCACTCGATCTAGATAATCACTAGACATCATCACTGGATCTGGCTCATCACTGGATCTAGATCATAACTGCTAGATCATCATCACTAGATCTGGATCATCACTCGATCTGGATAATCACTGGACATCATCACTGGATCTGGCTCGTCATTGGATCTGGATCATCACTGCTAGATCATCATCACTAGATCTGGATCATCATCACTCGATCTGGATCATCACTGGGTCATCATCACGGGTGCTATCTCTTGATTCTTCTCATCATAGGAATATCTACAGAGCCAACCCTTTTTCATGCTGGATATACATCTACAGAGCCAGTCCTTTTTCATACTGGATGTATCATCACAGAGCTAGTCCTTTTTCATACTAAATGTGGAACACACATAGAGCCAGTCCTTTTTCATACTGGATGAGTCTTCACAGAGCTAATATTTTTTCATACTAGATGTGGAACACACATAGAGCCATTCCTTTTTCATACTAGATGAGTCTTCATAGAGCTAGTCCTTTTTCATAGTAGATGTGGAACACACACAGAGCCAGTCCTTTTTCATACTGGATGAGTCTTCACAGAGCTAGTCCTTTTTCATACTAGATTTGGAACACACATAGAGCTAGTCCTTTTTCATACTAGATGTGTCTTCACAGAGCCAGTCCTTTTTCATACTGGATGTGGCATCCACATAGAGCTAGTCCTTTTTCATACTAGATGTGTCTTCACATAGCCAGTCCTTTTTCATACTAGATGTGGCATCCACATAGAGCTAGTCCTTTTTCATACTAGATGTGTCTTCACAGAGCCATCCCTTTTTCATGCTGGATGTGGCATCCACACATAGCTAGTCCTTTTTCATACTAGATGTGTCTTCATAGAGCTAGGCCTTTTTCATGTTGGATGTGGCATCCACATAGAGATAGTCCTTTTTCATACTAGATGTGTCTTCACAGAGCTATCCCTTTTTCATGTTGGATGTGGCATCATCACATACATCTAACAATGGAAGGAACCAATCCTCTCACCAGGTTGGAAAGGAATAGCACTTACATCTGACCATGGAAGGAACCAATCCTCTCACCATGTCGAAAAGGCACAGCACGGACACATCACTTCCTCTTGGGAGGAATCTTGATCCGCAGAACACCAAGTTTCTCCCTAAAGTACTCAAACTTCACCCTAGCCAATGGATTAGTCAACACATCAGCTATCTTTCAATCTGTCGCAACATACCGGAGCTTCAGTGCTCCTCTCTGCACCATATCCCTGATATAGTGATACTTGATCTCGATATGCTTCGACTTGTCATGGAATACTGGATTCTCTGACAACTGTACACAACTTTGGTTGTCACAGTATATACAAGTAGCATCTAACTGGAGATCAAATAAATCAGACAGTAGATTCCTCAGCCATACTGCCTCACAACTAGCTGAACAGGCTGCGACATATTCTGCTTCAGTTGTACTCAGTGCCACATAGGATTGCTTCCTACTAAAACAATAGATCACACCTGATCGCATACTGAAGAAACACCCTGAAGTACTCTTCCTATAGATGGCAGTGCCTACCCAATCTAAATCAACATAACCCTCCAGCTTAATCCTTTGATCAGTCTTATACTTGAGCCCATAATCAACCGTACCCTTTAGGTACCTCAGAATGTGCTTTGCAGCAGTCAAGTGAACATGTCTCGGATCTATCAAGTATTGGCTCAAGTTGTTCACAACAAAGCAAATATCTGGTCTCGTGTTCGTTAGGTACATTAAGGACCCAACCATCTGACGATACATCATGGCATCAATTGACTCTGATGAAGCATCACTCAATAGCTTCATATTAGTTGCCATAGGTGTGGTTAATGCCTTGCATTCCATCATCCCAAATCTCTTCAGGATCTCTATTGCATACTTCCCTTGTCCAAGGAAGATTCCATCTATATTCTACCACACCTCCATACCTAGAAAATAATGCATCATACCCAATTCCTTCATTTCAAACTCGGCAGCAAGCTTTCTCTTCATATCAACAATCAACCCATCCATACCTATCACAAACAAATCATCTACATATAGTAGGAAGATCAATGGGTTGCCATCTTCAACCTTGTAGTAAATGTTGGAATCTTCTTTACTCTTGGTAAAGCCCAAACTAGATAGAAAGCTGTCAATTCTACCGTACCATGTCTTGGGTGCATGTTTCAAGAGGTACAGGGCTTTGTTCAATCTACACACATGAGACTCCCTGTCATGTATCTCAAAACCGAGCGTCTGCTCCACATACACTTCCTCTTCCACTACACCATTCAAGAAAGCAGTCTTGACATCCATTTGGTGTATCTTCCATTTCATCATTGCAGCTAGAGCAAGTACTGATCTGATGGAAGTGTATCTGGCTACAGGTGCAAAGGTTTCTTCATAGTCTATTCCTTCTTTTTGGGAGAAACCACGACCAACAAATCTTGATTTATATTTTTCTATGCTACCATTTGCAGCATGCTTAATCTTGTAGATCCATTTGGAAGTTACAACTGACTTCCCTTCTGTTCTTGGGACAACATCCCAAATATCATTCTTCATGATCGATTGATGCTCTTCGATCATAGCATCCTTCCATTCTTTCCGTTCTGTCGCTTCTTCATAATTGGAAGGTTCTTTATCAATGAAATCACATAGTAATGCTACATAACTGGAACATGATCTAGTCCTTTTTCTTTCTTTGAGATTCTCTTTTGGAACCCCATATCTTTCTGCACCTTGGATAATCTCTCGTACCCAAGCAGGTTTCCTCTTGTGAGGATTCTTCTCCTGTGGTGGATCTACAAGTCTTTGTGGTTCTTCAAATTCTTGATCTTCTTCTTGAGTTTCTTCGTTCATGATTGTATCATGAATTCTGGGAGATTCTGCTTCTTCAGGTTCTTCAGCAGGTTTCTTTCTGGATTTGATGTAGGCTGAATCTTTGTCAAATGTTGCATCCCTATTGATCTCAATATTCTTGAACCCTGGGAAGTATATTCTGTAAGCCTCCAAGATTTCAGAGTATCCCACAAATATACCCTTCTTTCCTAAAGGATATAATTTTGTCCTCTTCTCTTTTGGAATGTGTATGTACAATGGACAACCGAATATTCTGATATGGCTGACTTCTAGTTTCTTTCCATAGAAGGCTTCTTCAGGAGTCTTGTTCTCGAGTACTCTGTGTGGAGTATAGTTTTGTACATACACCGCTATTCTGGCTGCTTCTGCCCAAAGATGCATAGGAAGATCTTGATCATGAAGCATAGCTCTTGCGGCTTCCATGATAGTTCTATTATTCCGTTCTGCAATCCCATTCTGTTGTGGATTATAAGGAGTGGACAACTCCCTCTTAATCCCTAAGTGTTTACATAGTTTTTTGAACTCATTCAAAGTGAATTCTCCGCCATTATCTGATCGAAAAGTCTTGATATTCTTTTCGGTGTGGTTCTCAATCAAGGATTTGAATTCCTTGAACTTGTTGAATACTTCGTCTTTGTTCTTCATGAAGTAAATCCATGTCTTCCTAGAAAAGTCATCAATAAAAGAAACATAGTATTCATACCTGCTTAGAGAACTTGATGAAAATGGTCCGCATACATTGAAGTGGATGATTTCCAAGATTCCTTTTGCCTTTCTCTCGCTACTTGGAAATGTCTTCTTTGTATCCTTTCCTTTCACACATCCTTTGCAGACGCCATCATGTTTTTCTTGAATTTCTGGAAGACCTTCAACAACTTTGCTTGCAAGTGGTAGCGCTCTGTAATGCACATGTGCAAGCCTTCTATGTCGAAGTTCATTTGGTTCTACTAAGTCATGAACCAAAGCTTGTTCTGGTTGGCCCTTCAACTTGTATAGACCTCCTTCTTGTTCCCCAATCACTATTGCATCGTCAAAAGTCTTTCCCTTTGGCCACATAAGAACTTGGCCATCTACGAAAGTAACCCTCATTCCTTTTTCATCCAATGTAGATATGGAGAGGAGGTTCTTCTTTAGTCTTGGAACAAAATAATACATTCTTCATCTTCATAGACTTTCCAGAGTCTATTATATAGGAGGATTCACCACTACCTTTTATTGGATACTGGTAGTCATCCCCAAGTTTCACCTTGTGAGGTGACTCATGTTCAGATAGCTTCACAAATGATTCTTTGAATCCTGTCATGTTCTTGGAAGCACCACTGTCTATGAGACAATCATTGCTTCCATGTGAAACAGTTCCGATAAGAGTGGAAATCAGCACATATTCTTCATCACTTGAAGAATCACTTTCTTGTCTGACTCTCTTTGTGGAAGGTTCATCGTCCTCTGCAGCATGAGCATGATGTCTTCTCTTATTTTCCTTCTTCTTCTTTAAGTTCCCTTTATTAGGGCAAAATCTGGATATGTGACCTTTCTCATCACATGTGTAACATCTAATGGTAGACAAATCTCTTTTAGGGTGTGAGATCTTACCTTTTGAGTGATGATGGTTCCTTCTAGTTTTCTTAGAGTGAACTGTGAGAGCTTGATATTCATTTCCCATCTTCTCTTCTCGAGCTTCTTCTTGAGAGAATTCTTCCCATAGTCTGCTGAACTTGACTAACTTCTTTCTAGCACAAATCCCTTGAATGAAAGAGTCCCATGATCTAGGGAGACCATTCAAGGTGGTCATCACAATCTCTGCATTTTCCACTTCTTCATCTACTGCTTCCAGCTGTTCCTTGATCTGAGTTACTCTTGTAAATTAATACTGAATAGTCTCCGCATTCTATATCTTTACATCCTTCAAGTGGTTTCTCAGAGTCATCTTCCTATTTATGTTCTTCCCTTCAAACAATTTGGTTAGGGAATCAAACATAGCTTTAGGTGTCTTGAGGGAGGACACATGTGGTATGAGGTGATCCTTGATAGAATCAACAATGATTCTCTTGTCCATAACCAACTTCTTCTTATGTAAGGCCTTAGCCTCATCTCCTTCTAGAACTGGAACCTCCTCATTGATATAGGAGTCCAACTCATTTTCTTCCAGGACCAGGGAGATCCTATACTTCCAGGCTCAAAAGTTATCAGCTCCCTCAAGATTTTCATCAAGCTTGGTATGATGAGACATCTTAATTGAGAACCTCAAATGGAAATACATAAGATTTAGATCTTACCAGGTCAATATGTCGGATCTGGATTTGGAGCTGAAATCCTGCAATGCTGGTTCAGTAGAAAATTAGGGTTTTGCTTTTCTGGAGTTCTGTCCAACCAAATGCTTTCAATTTTATCTCTAAATTTGATTTTGGGGAGGAGATCAATCCAGGCCTGGGCTCATTGAAAAATTCATCTTCTGTGAAAAGCCCTAATTTTCGACAGTAGTGTCGGGTCCAAAACTGAAAAACCTCAGAATTAGATTCTGCTTCGACAGAAATATGCGCCCTAAGGAGGAGAGTTAATCCAACCTTATTTTGCTGAAAATATGTGGAGGAATATCCACTAAGTAAGAATCCCTAGTTCCCGCAGCTGCACAGTGTCTTCTTCTCAGGTTAGCTCTGATACCATGTTAGATTTTTATCATTAAGCTAGCAATACATTAGGATCTTTAACTGAGAGAATAACAAGCACAACAATCAAACACAAGAGACAATGAACACAGTGTTTATCCTCGAGGAAACCATAAATGGTGAAAACCCCGCAACTTCCTCAGAGATACAATTAGCACCAAAAGTAGAACCCAAAACAGTAAGTGATCTCCCGACAGCAGTAACCTTCTTTCTATCTAGCCCCAGTGTCTTCTCCTTCCTCAAATATGTGCTACACTTGAGTGTGTGTGTGATGTGTGATAAATAGAGAGGCCAACTCTCTATTTATGCTAATTCCTGACTTGACTAAACCCTACGAGGGCCGACCTCACTAGGAGAGTCTAATAAACCTAGTGCCCTGGAACTGCGGGGACTTTAACCCTTAACTAATAGGAGGGTTACCCACAATGACTTGACATGACTTGTTTACATTATAGATCTTCCCGATAGGAACATTGGGGCATGACATGACTCAAGTACATCCTGGAATAAACATCGGGTTACAATATATAAGAAATACAAGTGAAATACATTCTGAAGTTACATATACATCAACATATAGTTCACAAAACATTGCCTTTGTACCCACTTAGGAGGAGTTGGAAAGAGTGTGGGATGTAAGTTTTGATGGGGAAGCCCGCAAGGAGGGGGTAGGAGCTGGATTTTGGGTGAGACCCCTAGGAGGGATAGATTTGAATTACTCCTACAAACGTCCCTTTGATTATACAAATAATGAGGCAGAGTATGAGGCTATGATATTAGGAATTCAGATCTTGAAATATTTCCAAGCCAGGAGGGTAGTAATACACGAGGAATTATAGTTGGTGATCAAACAAATGCATGGTGAATATCAGGCTAGACATCCCAGGATGAGAAGCTACAGAAATGTTTCCCTAGATTTGATAGAATGTTTTGAAGAATGCATTTTTAATCTGATTCCTAGGTCACATAATTGTATAACCAATTATTTGGCCATTTCCACTACTGTTTTCAAGATTCCCATGCACCACAATAGAAAATGTGAGATTGAAGTTAGGCATAGACCCTCTGTCCTAGATAATGTTAAGAATTGGCAGGTCTTTGAGGATGACAAAAAAGTGCAAAAATTCCTTAATCTCACTGGAGAGTTTGATGGATTGATCATTGATGAAGATAACATGCTCCCAAAAGAGTCTACTCTCACCCAGGAGTTCCTGCAAAGTCATACTGATGCTCCCAAATAAATGCCACGTGAGGATATCACTGTCCCTGCTGAGCATGCTGAGGTCCAAAAAACTGAAGAAGATGTGGTGCTTGAGTTGCATGGGAGTGATGGGTAGAGAAAATATCTAAATAATATATGTGGCAAAGAGATCCTACATCTCAAAGGTAACTCTATTCCCAGGGGTTTAGTTCCTCTGTAAAATCTCTTTGACCCAAACAACGTTGCCAAGGAACCTCAGCTAGTCCCAAGTTTTGAGGATGTGTAAGATGTTAATATTGGGATAGAAGATCATCCAAAATTAATCAAAATATCAAGATCACTCTCACTTGCGGCCATACATAAACACATCTCACTAATGAAATAATACTCAGATGTTTTTGTTTGGAGCTGCATCAATCTTAAGGATTATAATACTAGTATCATCCAGCACACTATACCAATAGAAAAGGACGAGATTCCTTTCAAAAAAAATCTAAGGAGAATGAACCCCAAGCTACTGCCCCTGGTGTAAAAAGAAATAAAGAAACTCATTGAGGCAAAAATCATTGTGGCCCTTAGATTTTCAAGGTGGGTGGCCAATTTGGTCCTAGTGAGGAAGAAGAATGGAGAGATAAGGATATGCACTGACTTCAGAAACCTGAACAAACTTTATTTGAAGGATCATTATCCTCTTCCTAAGATGGATCACATTTTATAGAGGGTAGTGGGATCCCAAAGGATCTTGACCGTGGATGGCTTCTCAGGATACAATAATAGCATGGTGCACCAAGAAGACCAAGATAAGACAACTTTCACCACACCCTGGGGCACTTTTATGTATGCGAAAATTCCATTCGGACTCATGAATGAGGGGGAAACCTTTCAGCGGGCCATGGACATAGCTTTTGCTAACAAAAAGGACAAGATTTTGGTCATCTATTTGGATGATATCACTATTTTTTCGAAGTCTTATGAGGAACACGTTGCACACCTGCTGAGAATGTTCAGAAAGTGCAAAAAGTTCAGCATCCCTCTGAATCCAAAGAATTCATAATTTTCTGTGAAGGAAGGGAATTTGCTTGAGCACGTAATTTATCAAGAGGGCATCAAAATAGACCCAAAGAGAGTTGGGGAAACACATAAAATTGAACTCCCTTAGAATAAGGTTGAGGTTCAGTCTTTTTTGGGAAGGTGAATTTTCTGAGGAGGTTTATTGTTGCCTTTGTTGAGATATTAAGGTGTATAACTAACATGTTGGGAAAGGATAAAGAAATCAAGTGGACACCTAAAGCAAAAAAATCCTTTGAGTATATCAAGAAGGATATTTCGGAAGCACCTGTGCTGGCATGCCCTGGATTCTCCAAATATTTCCTCATATTCTCATTTGCTTCAGAGCACATAGTGGCACGGGTATTGTTACAAAGGAATCATGAGGGAAACGAGCATCCCATTGCTTTCTACAACAAAAACTTGAGAGATTCCCCATTGAAATACAACATCCTGGATTAGCAAGCTTATGCTCTGGTGTAGGACTTGAAGTATTTTTGAGTTTACATCCTTCAGTCTCACATTATTTCCCATGTTCCCACCAGTGTAGTGAAGGATATCCTAACCCAAACAGATCGTGAGGGTAGAAGGGGAAAATGGATTGCAATCCTACTTGAATATGACTTGGAGATTAATCCCACCAAGCTAATTAAAGGCCAGGCACTAGCCAAACTCATGGCACAATCATACTCTAATGCTCTCATCCTACACATTATTTCCTAATTGTCCACAAAGGAGCATAACTCCAAGGAACAACCAAATCCACAAGTAACTGAACATCTCATGTCATCCCCATGGTATGCTAGAATCATCTTTGTGTTGCAACACCTGCAAGCTCCACAAGATATGGACAGAACGAGGGCTAGATTCCTCAAAAAGAAAGCAACAAGATTATGCATCTTAGATGGGAAGTTGTATTGGAAAGAGCCAGGAGGAGTCCTGCTGAACTGTGTAGATGAGCAAGAAGAAAAGAATCTCATTGAAGAGTTTCACGTAGGGGATTGTGGAAGTCATCATTATTGGAAGAACACTGTGAATAAGATCATGAGGGCATGATTTTATTGGCCTAATATATTTTCTGACACCCACAAGGAGGTGTACACCTTCCATAAGTATCGGATCTTAGAGGGAAGAAGGAAGCTTTTCCCATTGCCTCTGAAGCCCATACATGTTGAAGCCCTTTCCAGCAATGGGGGCTGGATTTCATTGGAGAAATAAACCCATCTTTGCTAGGGAAACATAGGTGAATTCTCACTACCACTGATTATTTCACTAAATGGATTGAAGCCATCCCAACTAGGAAGGCCACCGAGACAGTAATTATGCAATTTTTGGAGGAGCACATCTTGCCAAGATTTGGGGTTCCTAGGAAGTTGATCACTGATAATGCTGCTGAATTCAAATCAAAGAAGATGGTTGAATTTTGTTTCAAATATCAAATACAGCTGGGGAATTCCATAGCCTATTATCCATAGGGAAATGGGTTGGTATAATCTTCAAATAAGATCCTGATGAGGATCATAAAAAATATGCTGCAAGATAACAAAAAGGCCTGTCACACAAAATTGATTCATGCTTTGTGGGATGACAAAATTAGTGTACAAAAATCGATTTGCACTTCACCATTCGAACTGGTTTATGGTTCTGGGGTAATATCTCCTAATTCCATGAGTTTTCTAGTGATGAGATTGTTACAGGAAGAAGAAACTGAAACCCATCCAACTCAGAGAAGGATGTATCAATTGGTTGAATTGCAGCAACAAAGAGAGAAATTTTTTGATAGGACTCATAAATTTTAGGATAAAATGAAAGATATATTTGACAAGAGGACAAATACTAATGATTTCCAGATGGGGGATGTAGTTTTTCTATGGTATACACCCCATGAAGAGAAAGGAAAGCATGGAAAGTTTGATCACCTATGGAAGGGCCCTTACAGAGTTGCAACTTTTGGAGGGAAGAATGCCTACGTACTGGAGGAAATGGAGGGTTGTCTGGTATCTGGAGCTCCTGTAAATGGAAGGCTCCTCAAGCACTACTTTCTGTAAAGTAGGTTCAATTTCCCATGTCATGGTATATACCATTTCATTTTAACTTTGCATGTGTGGATGGCTCTATGACAGACTTAAAGCCTAAGGTGAAGGAAGTAAGGTCTCCAGGGGAGCTGTCATTTGGTTTTATTTTTGTGCCAATGTGAAGTTACGGGAACTAGAACAAATTTTCATACAATGGGAATTCAGGATAAAGCAGGATGGTGTGGTTTTCTGGGCTTTTTCAAGAAAAGAGGGTCCAAATGGAGAAGGAAATTGGTCTACAGGGTTCTTTGCTAGCTCACAGGGAGGATAACATCCCCAAGTTGGAGGCGTTGTTAGCACCTCTACTAAAATTTGAGGATTTTTACAAATACCTCCACACTAATTCCCTTGCAAAAGCGTAAGCCAATGAAAAATGAGGGGTAAGGGAAAAATTTCATATCTTATGACCTAGAGGTATGTAGAAAGGGGGTTTGAAATGTTTAGAATGATTGTTTGAAAGTATGAATGTCAAAATGGTAAAAAATCCTTAGGAACGACCTTGGATATAAGCCTTCTACGAAGGGTTTCCGTAGAAGATCAATGACTCAGAAAGGAGTACAAAGGTAGAAGCAGAAAGATCAAAATTAAGCTTCGTGAAAGAAGAAGTCTCACCTTCTACGATCCATGGGCTACAACTTTTATCTCATATCAACGACTCAGAAGGCTTCTACACAAGATTGACGGTGCGGAAAATGGAAACTTGTGCATGGGATAAGTAGATTTCCCAATCTACAAAATCTTATAGGCCCAACAAACTTCACCGGTGGATATTAGGGTGGATTTTATATCCACGGCCTAGGATCATTTCGCAATGATAACTAGCAATGGTTAAGTCAGGTTGGAGAATCACATAATTAGATAAAGTTGCACTATTGGATGGTCGAGATGCATGTAAGAATGAAATATACGGCTAGCATAGATCTCGCTGGTTGAAAGATGCAAGGAAGAATAAAACTGTTGCAGGTCATTTGTAGATGGTTGGAAAATTCTTTTTCATCAAATGAGCCTTAGTCCCAAATGTCATTTTTTTTTATTTTGATCTATCACGTGCATCCCAATGTGCTTTCCTGTTTTGTTTTGTGATCATGGAGAATCTGCCAACTCGGGTTTTGTTAGGATTTAGTGTGTACATGTTTTTATTCCCATATAATAAGTGATTTTGGCTCTTTTTAGAGGTTGGTCTTAGGACCATATTACTCCATAAATATAGGCTTAGTACAGGAACAAAGGGTTCGACATTCATTTTGGAAGCCTCTATGCTTGGTTTTGTAGTTCTGAACTCTTTATTGGAAGTATTAATGCAAAGTATTTCATGAGTGTTTAAGATTCATCATGGTGTACACTGTTCAGTCTTTGTAGTTTCGGCTAATGTGTTTCTATTTGTATGCAAGGAATTTGTTCTCTGTTAAGTGCTCCTTGCGTCAAATAATGCATTTGTAATGTGTTTATGGTAAATGTATTGGAATTCATCCTTTGGTAGATGCTCCATTTCAGTTATTAGCCTTTATTACTACTTCTGCTAAAGGTTTTTTAGGAGATTCATCCACAGATAGGTGCCTCCTATGTCATTGGGCTTCTTCTCATTTCCACCCAGCCATCCCTCAAAATATATTTTACTTAACATTAACACTCACTTTGCCTCAGATTATGAATGTTATCACTAGTAGTTATGCTATAATCCCTTGAATCTTTCAGGCTTTGACTCCATTTCCCAATGGTGTTGACTGTTTGTTTGTCTTACACTCTTTAAAACCCAAGCAACCCATTCTGTTCAGAAATATGTCCTTCTGAATGCTTGTTTAAATCTATATGTGTATGTGAATGATCTTGTGACAAAGAAAGAGCCCTCTCTAACTCTATAGGATAGAATACAGTCTAAAGATCAATTTGAAATGGTTACCCCAGTGATTTCCTACTACAACGCTAGGAAACTTATTAGGTGATAATAGGTGCCAAACCTTCTCATGCATAATGACCATCTCCAATGGTTCCATGAACCCAACAAGGGATACACATGCATAAATATATTCATCAAGGGTTCCAAGTCTTCATCAAGTCATTAATGACCACATCCTCACCTTTAAGGGGACAAGGACCATTAAGCCATAAAATGTGGGTCCAAGGGCTTCTTCATGGATTCTTCATCAAGAAAGGGGCTTCATAGGATTCTTCAACCCCCTCAACCACATTAAGAGACTTCCAAGGGTCAATATCCATCATGGCATCACCTGTAGGGTTTCTAGACCTTCTCCTGGGGTACCATGACATCATCAAAGCATGAATGACCACATAATAGGGAATTAATGCTTCTCCAACCTATCTAGATATTCACCATCATCTACAAAGGATTCAACACCATATCCAGGGTCTTCAACACCATCAACAAGGTCTTCATCATCTTTAGCAAGGTGGTGGCTATAAGATCCAGCCTTGTGGGTACATGGACCTTTTCAATTGTGTACAAGGTGCTTCAATTCACAAACCCACTCCGTAAGGGGTATAAGGAACTATAAGTGAGACTTGGTGGCATCAATGCCAACATGTGGGGCCACTGCAAGTCCATGTTGGAATCAATGACAATTTCATCAACAATCTCCCCCTTTGTCATTGATGATAACAACTCATGCTCCCACTGTGAGCATTCTCCCCTTTTTTCTCCATCTCTCCCTTTTTCTTGATCTCTCCCCTTTGGCGTCAATGTCAAAGGGTGACCACATATCTAAATATGAAATCATTGACCACTGATCATTGCTCCCCCTATCAATATGCAAGATCTTAGGACCTCTCTGTATGCCTGGAGTAACCATCCTTTCTCCTTTGAGTTCATCCTCCAACCTCATGAACTCAAGGTGTGCTAAGGTATTTTAGAGACATTACACTTGGCTTTCCATACGAAATCCATCCTTCCTGCTCTGATCAACTCTCCAATTTGTAACTGCTCAGTCTTCTTCATCCATACTTGCTTCTTAGCATTTGTCCTTTCATCATTTGTTCCTTCATTTGTACTGGATTTATTTAATGAGATGTATGAGAACCTTCTCATGGGTTGTTTTTGTGTACTCCAACAATCTTGAGCTTTGTGCCCAAATCTAGTGAAACTATAACACCTCATCGTACAACAATATGCAACAATGTGACCAACATGGTTACATGTCCATCACCTGACTGAGCTATTGGAGATTCCACCACTTCTTTGATCAACTTCATATCTCCATGCCTAAGAGTGTCCCTGACTGTAGGCATTTGTCTTTTGATCTTCAAATATTCCTGCATTGGTATTATTCCATGGTTCACTGGTTCTTCTTGCTGATGTGTAGGAAGGACTCTTCCTTGGTTGACTTATTTGACTTGCAAATTCTTGGGATTTGTGACAAAAACCACTTCATGTATCATCTCAATGTGTGATAGGAGGCACCAATATGTCCAAATTGGTTACATGTCCAACATCTAACTGAGTCATTGGGGCTTACATCCATTATTCTTCCATAAAATATACAATCCATAGCCTTATGACCAAAGTTAGAACAAAAATAACAATAACCATTGAAACCACTTTCATACCTCGGAATTTGGTTCCATGTTGGAGTTGTTTCTTTTCTGATATTTCTTAAAGGAATAGACCTAACTCCTTGTTTCATTTTTGAACTTCGAAAGTCCTTGTTGTCATGTACAGGTGCATGAGGACAAACTTTGGACGTTGATGGACCTGTTTCTGGAGTCTTAGGAGACCAAGTGTTATCTTCAGAGTTTTCCTTGTCCTTCTTGTAACCAAGACACGTTTTGTCATGTGGAGATATTTGGGAATAAAAGATATTATCTAGGACAACTAAACTATCCTTGAACTTGAGAAAAGCATCATTCTTCTCACCTTACTTCCTGAGACCAACTACCTTCATTTCCAGCCTTTGGATTGTTTTCTTCTTTTCTTCCAACTGACTCTTCAATATTTATTCTATCCTCTTGGCTTCCTCAAACCGAGTCTTCAAATCATGATTAGCCTCCCTGGTTTCTTCAAGCTCTTCCAAGTCTTCACCAAGCTCTCCTCATTCTTCCTTTTGACTGATCAATTCAGTCTTTAGTTGATCAAATTCAACATTCTTCTCTTTCATTTGATCCTGCAACTCTTTGTCCTTGTTTTTGAGCTTCACAAACAACACTTTCATTGTCATGGTCTTTTGTTGATATTCATTCAAGGAGTCCAATATTTTCTTTTTTCACTTGGTGAATTCACTATGGTTCAGATTTACTGTGTTTAGGAACCGATTTTCTTTGAGATCAATATTCAACAACATGAGATGTATCTCATGTGAAACATTTGATAGGAATTCATCATCATCATCAAGAACCTTTTGAATTTCATCACACAAGCTATCATTACAATTACAAGAGTCCATACATTTACTGGAGTCCTCTTCTTGCTTGTCTTCTTATTGATTGACCTATTTTGGGGGCTTATCTTCTAATTTCTAATATGTCTTTTTGGGTTCTAGTATTTCCTTCTGATACTCGCTTTCCAACTTAAACCATAGGTCTTTGGCTGAAGTGTATTCCCATACACTTTATTTCACTGAGATGGGAATTCCATCCATGAGTAACTTTAAGGTTGTAATATTGTCCTTCTTTGCTTCATTCTGTGTAGCTTATTTTCCCTTCTTGCTTGATGGAGCAGGTGGATTGATCACAATCTACCAAACTGCAAAATTCTTCAGAGCTGCCTTCATCTTGCTCCTCCAAGTAAAATAATATGTAACATCAAGCATAGACACATGATTGCTTAATGATTCTTCTTTTGCTTCCATTGTGTCTCCACATATCTCCTTCAAGCTTGCTAGGTTTGTCACGAAGGCCTTTTCTGATACCAATTGTTGGACACAATGGCCACACTAAGAGGGGGGGTGAATAAGTGTGTGAAAAATTTTAAACTTTTTACCTTCTTTGAGTCAATAAGAGCATATCAATCATTATGTCATCTATTGCATAATCAAATTCATCATGAGTCATAAGCACACTATCACATCAAAAGAGACACAAGAATATATGGAATTTTGATATTTATTTATTGTACATGGAAGACAACAATATTCTCTATTACAATAAGCACCAATTGATGAAAGAACACCAACTCTCATAACAGGACCCACCTTGGTTTTCTTATCTCCAACTAAGAGGGGTTTGAGGATTCCAATCCTCAACTGCAAGATTCTTCTTGCAAGCAATCATATGGCTTTGCTGCACAACCAACCTCTTCTCTACACATAAATATCTACTCATCACTATACTGGTCAACAATGCTCATCAATATATGGTCAATTTGCTCCTCAGTTCTACTCAACAATGCTGCTCATCACTATTGCTCGTCAATGCTGCTCAAGTATATATGCACTTAAAATTTGCTCATCACTGCTGGTCATTATTTCTTCCTCATTAATAACATTGGTCAAGCTGGTCAATATTCTCATGTACACATCATTGTACACCTCATCATATAGAATTACTGAACAAGTAATTTTGGTCTGCTTTCACTGAGCATAAGGAATTCATCATCATGCATCATCATCATAGGTATGCATTATCATCCTTGGGTATGCATCATCGTCATAGGGTATGCATCCACATCATCATCATATTAGTGTGCACCGTTTATGCATCATCATCATCAAGTATACATCATAGTTCATAGGACAGCATCATCACTCTATGGTATGCATTTACATCATATTGTATAGGGGTGCATCAACATCATAGAGTGTACATCTTTATCACATGCATTATCATCATAAAGTGTATCATATCATAGCATAAAGGTATATAACATCATCATCATAGCATCCATAATGAATCCAAATATATATAACAACATAGAGGCTCACATACTAAGATCAAAGATGAACTCTATCAATGAGAGACATGTGCCATCAAAAGAGAAACCCAAAATCATGAACCATACATTTTTGAATATCACAAGATGAAATGCTCTCTCCTTTAAATATGCCATAGATAGAAAAATCAACAAAACCATCAAAAGTTTTTGGTTCATTATTTTCTTCTTTATTCATGTCATAGACCGGATTTTCCATGAATGTCTAGGACTCCTAATCAACATCTTTTTCAGGGATAAGGGAGTCTTCGTCACTTGTATCATGCTCCAATCTATACTTGTCCTCATTTTCATACTCATCTTCTTCAGATAAAAGGTCACAAGGTAGTAAACCTTCTAGACTGTCATCATCATATGGAGAACACATAGGAGTCCCATCATGTATATTATAGTTTTCATCATAAGTTTCACTATAAGATTCTGCAATGGTTTCATCCTCAGGCTTGTACTGTTTAGATGGTAACAAAGAGTAGGCCTGACCTACCATGTATATAAGATCGGGCTCGCTTGAATTTGTTTCTTGATTACTGACCTTGCGAATTCCATGTTCCATGACTTGATTTGCAACATAACAAGTGCTTTCTTGGTGGAATTGTTCATAGGGTCTACACCATGGAATTACTTCTTCTACCATGTTAGCTGAGTCTAACTGGTTTGGAATCCTAGGCTCTTGTTGAGGAAACTTCTTTTGATACATCTGATTCTGCCTAGGCTGAAAGTTCCTAGGTCCATTATTTCTTTCCATTGTGATTATTCTATTGTGCATAAGATTCAATTGTGCAGATTGATCTGCCATAAGTTGGTTTTGACTAGTAACCAAGTCTTTTATCGTGTCTGTTACCTTTTCCATGGGATCTTTAGAGGCTCCCTCTTATTCTGAATCAAAGGATTTTCCCCTTTCTTTTTTGTATGAAGTGTTTCCCCTAGTGTAACTTGGAATGTTGGATTTTCCTGAAGACTACATATTCTTTTCTATTTTCTCGGCCAATTCCTGAGCAGTTTTTAGATCGGCTGGCTCTTTGTCCCTTAACTGGTACCTCAAATGACCAGTGAAAGATTCAATGTAAGATATGAGGATGGAGGCATCTCTTGGCTTGATTTCTCTAGGGAGGTCCGCAACCACACGCTTGAACTTAGTATTAAATTCATCAATGGTTTCATTCTCCATCTTCTTTATGTTATGGAGGGCAGCAAGCAGATGTATTGGTTCTTTCTTTTCCCCCCATTTATTCTTAAAACCCTCTAGGAATTCACTAAGAGTTTTATATGAATCATCATCTAGGTCGAAGTAACATTCTTCAGCATCATCTTCCAAGGATAAAGCAAAGAGCGCCATTTTGACATCGTCATAGTCATGGGAAGCATCATTGCAATAACTGACCAGGTGTTTTTCAAACTTTCGAAGCTGAGACTTGGCAGTGATGGCATTATTGCCCTGAAATATGGGGAGCTTCTTGATAGCATCTTTTGGAATGGCATGGGGAGCACCTGCTATCTGAGAAAAGTCAAGGGGTTTGAATAATTCTGTCATTTCTTGAGATTGGTGAACATGACTCTCTACAAATATGTGATGGATATCTGATAGGGATTGGTCTCCTAAATCTTTAAGGTTTCTACGAGAAGTATTACTATTAAATCTTTCCCTAATAAACCTTTCAGGATCAGGGAGAGGATTGAATAATTGTCGGCAATTTCTTCGGGTAGAAATTCTTGAAGGGATGTTAGACAGTGGAGTCACCAGATGGATCGAGTTTTAATTTTTATGTTTTTTAAAGACTAGATCAATCAAAAGTTTTTATCTTTTTAGTTGTTTAGAAAAGAGTTAAGCTAAGTCATACTCGGGAATAAAAAGATTTATCCCTGGCAACGAAGCCTAAAAGTGTTGCCGCCTTTCACACACCTGGGTTACGTGGCAGAAATCTTCAAGCCACTCGGTGTGTCCTTGGGGGAAAGTCTTGAGTCAAGGCTATCACCTTGTTCTTGACTCCTCCGTTTAGGCTCAACTCCTAACGAAGCCAAGGGGGGTAGACCCTATTAAGTTACTAAGGATAATTACTTAGTGTTGTGATGTTAAACTGATTGAGTTACTTAGGAGTTTGCAATTTAACTATATATGATCAAAGATGGAAAGATACAAAAGATGAACACACAAAAGCACAATGCTGAGACACAATATATATATAAAGCAAGAAAATAACCAGTGCCTTAGAATGGAGTAAAAAAAATAGAAACAATGTACTTGCGCGTGCTTGGAGTGAGTGTTTTGCGATTGCCTCTTGATATGTTTTAAGTTAAAATTGAAGTGTGAGTTGATTAATATTAGGCAAAGGGGGGACTCCAGATATACCCTAGAGTACTTGGAGTATGTCCAAAACTAAACCTTCATGGATACCCGCAAGGAATATGTGGGCTGAAATGGAGTCTCTGGGGATATTTTTCATAACGCACCTGTTAGGGTGTGATAGAGATCAGTGCCTCGAGGTCACTTTTCAGAAGTTCCCGCTTCCTTTGGGTATTTTTCCACCGTGATGGTTCGATTTAGGTGTTGGATTTTAACCTGTTGGTTTGTTAATTTGGGAGAGTGAGTCCCAATTATACTAGTCACTCAAGTGCTTTTGATACAGCTTGACTGATCGGACGAACCGCAGCCAAGTGCAGAGCATACACACTGGAGTCTTGTGAATTTTTGTAAGTTTTAAACTGGGTGTTCTTGTTTAAAAGAAAACCCTCCAGGAACCTCTTTCGATCCAAGTGGATCTCAATCGGGGAATATAGGAGGGGTTAATTTTATAATAGATGAAAAACAAATGATCAAAATAAAATAGATACACAATTCTAGTTTTCTAATTAGTCCTACCACGAATCTCTTTCCCCTTTCGGGTCAATCGAGAAGTCGTGGGGTAAGTATTAAGATTACTTTGAAATATAAAGTATGGAATATGAAATTAATAATAAAATAAATTATACTACCCTACATATTATATCAATACTATCTTGAAAATAAATGAGCAAAAAGCAACAAAAAGGAACCGATGCAAATCCCCCCAGGGGGGATGGGGAATGGGATCAAAAGAGCCTATTCAAAAATAATTTTATTAACAGCGGTTAAAATATCATAGAACTGATATAATTCCTCTTTATCCTTATATCGATTGAAATCAAGAGATTACAAGGTGCGAAAATCAAAGGTTCTAGTCAAATGGGAGACCCCTGGGGGGATTTGAACGCTCCCGAGGCCACTTCCGAACAGTAGCTTCCTTTCTTTCTGTAAAACCTGCTAAAAACCAGCAAGAATATTAGAATGAAATATGCCCAAAATCACTTTAAGAGTACCTTTGGATCAGCCTACCTTAACTCAAAAAAATGAACTTAAAACTAGCTAAACAGGTGACAAAGGAACCAAGGAAAGCAATCTTTCCTTGGGATCTTGTCTTGCTATTGTGCAGCCAATGAAATATGCACTGATATTTCATAATATTAAATTTTATCATACAAAAAATGAAACTACCATAACACCAAGCTACGAATTTTCACTAAAATGCTTGCGAAAATATGGAAATTTTAGCTAGATCTCTTAAAATTGAACTTTATGTGCAAAAAAAAACTAATATCTGGAATATGAGCTTCGAGAGGATAGATCTATGTTGAAATTACTTTTAATATGATAGATCTAAACCAAAAAAAATCTATGAAAAGGTAACCGGGTGAAGAGTTGATCTTGAGGGAGGAAGAGGAGGAGAGAAATGCCGGTTTCCTTGAAGATCCACAGTGGAGATTTCTGGTGGAATGTCGAGGGACTATGCCTTTGGAAGGTTTTAAGAGAATGAAGAAGCAAAATAGATCAGCATCCTCTCCAATGTAGGAACCTGCAGCTCAGCTGGAATCAAAGAACTTGCCAAGAAACTTGTGAGATCCGATTAGTACATACACAGAGATTCAAAATAACATGCATATAAGCTTATAGGACATGTTGAATCTATATCTCTAAACATGCATCAAAGGAAGGAGATGGTCAATAAACTTATTGAAAAGCACCTTTCCTATCAAGATTATAATAAGCCTATTATCAATCTTGACAACGGATCTACAAGCAGTTAGCAAAAAATGAATACAGATACAGGTTACCTCAGTAAAATAATGGCAATAATCATACACACATGTAATGGCACAACACCGTCTAGCCTCCAAATCTTTTCTTTATTTCAAATGAAGAATTATAACAGTACAATAGCAGCAGCACCTCAATCCCAGTTCTAACTAGCTTGGAAGAGGCTGTTGTGCTTGGATATATACAAAAACCAAGAGATCCATCCCAGGGGGGCCGCAAATCCCAAGGAGATAGACCAAATATGATGATGGAGAGTCCATCAATGCCTGATCTATGTCTAATTGAGCCAGATCTGAGTCTCACTAAGTGCAATTGTCAATCGGAGAGTTGATCTGACTGACACCTCAACCTGTTGACTGAAGCATCCACCAAAACTCATCCAGATGAGCCAAAAACGTGTGGAGGAGAGAGGGAGGGTGAAATTCCCCATAAATGATGCTGAATATCAACTATGGATCTGATTTGATCACCTGCTTCAGTCAAGGATTTGTCAGATCCAGTGAATCTGCTTCAGATCTGATTGATTTCAATCAAATCGGCTGAGAATCCACTGATCTATGATTTTGGATTTGCTCCATTATTCATCAATTTATTAATTAAAATAATCAATAATTGATTTTTGGGGCTTTCTGACCTGAGTGATGGAAAATCACTCAAAACTAGGAAATAGTGGGTCTATGGGTTTACATGGTGCTCTTAGCTTGAAAATGAGCACCTACATGACTGAAACTGATTATTTGGCCCACTTTTATTACAAAATCAAGTTTTCCAATTAAACTATTAAAAAATAGCCTAAGTTTTGGAAAAATTAAATTTTTAATAAAAAACACTGAAAAAACTAAAAAAATTGAAAAATTGAAAAAACCTAGGGGGACTTAAACATGTTCATATGACTCAACCATGATGTCTAGCATGCTTATAAATTGACACATAGACTCTAATAACCTCAATAGGCCTAAATTCCAAGCCGACCACCCCAACTTTGGAGGTATGGAGTGAAAAACTCAGAAATTATCAGTCGTTTATTCAACAACCAATAATAACCAAGGGAAGAAACACCCTGGGTTGATTGGATTGACAAATAAAGTCTAAGAGACCGAGTCTTTTACAGACACTATCATGCTAGAACATTTATTACAATTCCCCCATGGGGTATGAACATGTGATATAGTACAACAAAGCTTCCCAGAAGCAAGACTGAAGGTTCTCTGAAGTCCGAACAAGTTATCCTTGTCTACTTCACCAAGCTCACTTGATTAAAAAAATACTAAGTACAACTTAGGTGGTAACACTGTGCAACAAGTATTTTGGAGCTGATCCAATCTGAAATCAATGGACCTATGCCTACAACCTACATGAGTGGTTCAAGGTATGTGCTCACCTTTATTGATGACTTCTCCAAATTCACTTGGGTTTTCTTCCAAAAGAAAAAATCTGAAGTTCTTGAAAGATTTACTGAGTTCAAGGCATCTGTTGAGAATGCCTCTAGGAGGAAGATAAAGTCTCTCAGATATGATAATTGAGGATGGTATATCAAGTCTAATCTTCTGCAAATATTTTCTAAATATGGGATCAAGATCCAGCACTCCATTCCCTACACACCCAAGTAGAATGGTGTAGTGGAAAGGAAAAACTAGGCCCTCAAAGAGATGACTACCTACATGCTGGAATCCAAAGGTTTCGCTGCAAATATTTGGGAGAAGGCAATGAATTTTTCTTCCTACATTCAGAACAGGGTCTCTCACTCTTTCATGAAAGGAAAAACTACTTTCAAAGCATACTTTGGGCACAAACCAGATGTGTCCAATTTCAGAGTTTTCGGGTCCACTACTTGGGCTCGAATTCCAATTGACAAGAGGAAGTATTTGCAACCGTAGAGTACTGAGTGTATGTTCACTGGGTATCCAGAGGAATAAAAGGGATACAAACTCTTAAATATCAGAACCAAACAGATATTCATTGAGAGACTCTATCCTCTTTGAAGAACCTCTCCAAGATGTGGAACTAGTTGAGGAAGAAACTGCTGAAATTTCCTCCCATTCTGCTGATGATTCTGATGATGATAATGGAAGTGAAAGCTATGATATTTCATATCTGATGTCTAATATCAGTTAGCATAATATATGAGGTTCTGAATCAGATTCAAATGTGCCCAATCATCTCCCAAAATGGGCCAAAAAGGCTCTCTCTTATGTCGGGACAAATGTTGGAAATCCTGCTGATCCAAGGAGAACCCGGTCATATTTTCAAAGAGAAGCTATTGCTCTTTCTTGTCATGATTCATTTCTGTCCAAGACCTGATATATTATGATTGGGTCTGATCCTGTGTCCTACTACCATGCTCGGAATGATCCAATATGGCAAGCTGCAATGGATGAAGAGTTGAACTCTCTCCGGAAAAATGCAAGTTGAGAGCTAGTTTCCCTTCCACCTGGGAGGAAAATTGTTCAATTCAAGTGGGTATATCAGACAAAGGTTGCTATAGATGGGTCAACCTGTAAACATAAATCATGTCTATTTGCAAAAATATTTTCCCAATTCCAAGGAGTGGACTACCATGAGACCTTTGCACCAGTGGCAAAGATGGATTCCATAAGGTTAGTTTTGGCCATTGTCGCATCCAAGCACTGGGAGGTGCATCACATGGATTTCAAGAGTGATTTTCTTCAAGGAAATCTGAAAGAAGAGATATACATTAAGCAGCCTGAAGGATATACATCAGATCCTTCCTTGGTTTGTAAGTTGTAGAAATATTTATATGCCTTGAAACATGCCCCAAGATCTTGGTATGCCAAAATGGATGCCTTTCTTCTCTCATTAAACTTCCAGAGATGAAAATCTGATCCAAATGTATATTTTCAGCAGTATGAAGGTAATATTATGATCATAGTATTGTGTGTGGATGATATTTTGATAACAGGAAGCACACTTGCTTTGATTTATTTTATAAAAACTGTTGTTCATGATGCTTTTGAAATGAATGATTTAGGCATGCTGAGACAATTTCTTAGGCTCGAAATCACTCAAGACTATGATGGGATAATGGTGAAACAGTAAAAATATGTTTGAGACCTGTTAATTAATTTTAACATAGATGATTGTAAGGCTGCACCATTTCCTTTCCTCCCATGAATCAGTCTTGAAGAGGGAAAATCAACACCACCCATGGATTCCACTATTTACCACCAGTTGATCGTAAGTTTGATATACTTGACACGTTCAAGGCCTGAAATTTGTCATGTCACGAATACTATATCAAGGTATATGTAGCAGCCTCATGAGCTTCATTGGAAGAAAACCAAGATGATTCTTCAATACACTCAAGGTACTAGATCCTACGACATTCACTATGCTACAGATTCTGAGCTAGATTTGGTCGGTTTTAGAGATTCTGATTGGGAAGGGGATAACATAGATCAGAAGCCCACTTTTGGATATGTGTTTATGTTTGGTGGTGGGACTATTTTATGGTCCAGAAAAAAGTAGGATTCCATTTCCCTTTCTTCAGAAGAGGCAGAATAAAGGGGAGCAATCAATGCTTGCATCCAAACAGTTTGGTTGCAAGGAATTTTTTCTCAATTTGAGATTGGTAGTGCTTCATCCACTGTCCTACTTTGTGAAAAAAAATGTGCTATAAATATATCAACGGATCCAGTTCAGTAACAAATGACCAAACATATTGAGATCCATATGCACTACATCAGGGAATTGGTGCATGACATGACAATTGTTCTGCAATACTGCCCCATAGATGAGCAGATTGTAGATATTTTCACCAATAACTTTACTGATAAAAATTTCACTTACCTCCATTCACTGTTGGGAGTGAGTTCATTAGGATGAAGACAGTTACTTCTTTAGTGTTCAGCTTGAGGGGGGTTTTGTTCCCACACGATTTTCCTCTTTTCCTCACTTAGCATTTGTTCTGATCATTTTACAGTTACTTTTTGTACATGATGACCTATGGCTTTTGTTGTTGGGGCCCTAGCATTTTTTTTACTCCTCCACATGAGTATAGATTAAGGGGGGGGGGGGGTTGGAGTCATTATCCAACCCACACATGCTTATTTGGCCTAATTGGCCTATTTTACCACTTATCCTAAGTTATTGGATCGAATTTGTGACTGCATGATCAACTGGATCATCCTCCTTCAATCAGGGAGGCTAACTTTGTCTACTCCTTAAGACAGGGAGACTAACTGAGCTTCCTCCTTCTTTAATCAAGGAGAGAATATGGGTTGATCTACATTACCTAAGCACCCCAAATAATTTAACTGATGGTTATTCCACCAAATTTCAGTTAAACTATAGTTGTAAAGGTGCCTCCATCACTCTTTTGTCTATTTTTGGAAATTCCTAGTTAACTAGGGTGATCTAAGGTGCTTCCAACAACTTCTGGTGACTCAGAGCTAACTTGAGTTAGATATGTGCCCCCACCTACTGATTGACAGGCAGTTGAGTTATATTCAGTTAGACTTAGTTATAATTGCTTCAATTTAGTTAGAGCTGATTATTGATTGTGATTAGTGGTTAACTGATGTGTTTAGTTTGGCTAACTGACAGCTAAGCCACTCTCATGTGTGCAATTCGAAGGACCTCCTTGGGATTTGAATTGTCTTTCTATTCATGCAAGTGTATGATATTGTATCACTAATTTTGGTTGATCATTGATAATATACAGCTGCAACCTCTAATTGCAGCACTGTTGTGTCATTTTGTGTGTAAATTATCTTGAATCTTCTATAAGATTGTGCTTTAGTCCTCAGATTACTATGACTGAATTTTCATAATGGGTTCAAGACCGAAGGCACCACATGCAAGGGTTTCAAGGACTCTTTCAAAGATATCATATAATATTTAAACAAAATACTTTCCATGGAATTTAATCCCATCACATAGGACTCCATCTCCAGGTGTTGAGGGCATCATGACCAAAGATCCATCATATCAAAGGATCCAACAATCATGGTCTTACAAACCACCATATGTATGTATTCCAAGACCCAAATCATTTCCAAATGCACTATCAATGATCATATAGTAACCAAGGGCCATCATGTCGCCATTTATGTGCGTGTTAAACCTTCTCATACGTAATGAAAATATCCAAGGGTTCCATGAGCCCAACAAGGGCTACACGAGCATCAATATATTCATCAAGGGTTACAAGTCTTCATCAAGTCATTAATGACCACATCCTCACCTTTAAGTGGACAAGGACCATTAAGACATCAAATGTGGGTCCAAGGTATTCTTCAAGGCTTCTTCATTAAGCAAGGGGCTTCATAGGCTTCTTCAACCACGTCAACCACACTAGGATTCTTACAAGGGTCAAGATCCATCATGACATCACCTATGGGGTTTCTAGACCTTCTCCTCGGGTACCATGACATAATTAGAGCATGAATGACCACATAATGGGTCATTAATGCTTCTCCAACCCATCTAGGGCTTCACCATCATATACAAAGGATTCAACACCATCCCTAGGTAATTCAACACTATCAACATGGTCTTTAGCATGTTTAGAAATTTTTTGGCTACAAGATCCAATATTGTGGATACAAGGGCCTTGTCAACTGGGTACAAGGTGATTCAACGTACTAACCCACTCAGTAAAGGGTCCAAGGCACTGCAAGTGAGACTTGGTGGAATCAATGACAACCTATGGGGCCACTACAAGTCCAGGTTTCCATCAATGAAAATTTCATCAACAATCTCCCCGTTTGTCATTGATGACAACAACTCATTCTCCCACTGTGAGCATGCTCCCCTTTTGTCTTCATCTCTCCCCCTTTGGCATCAATGTCAAAGGGTGACCGCACATCTGCATCTGAAATCACTAACCAATGATCATTTTCCCCTTGTCAATATACACAATCCTAGGAACTCTGTATATGCTTGGAGTAACCATCCTTTCTCATTTGAGTTCATCCTACAGCCTCATGAACTCAAGGTGTGCAAAGGTATTTGAGAGATGTTGTATTTTTTGTTCCTCTCTCATGCTGGACCGAGGTTCAACCCCTTCTTGGTCAACACAACAAAGGCCAATATATCAACCTAACAAAGAAGAGCTCAGCTGGAAACACCTGCGACACAAATGTCATCTCACCTGAGATATCTCAGTCCTTATGGGTAACTGTTGGAACCACGTTTCCGCAGTTTTTTTGGGAGGTTGTTTTACTACCTTGGCTTTGTGCTGAGATTTCCAATGTAGACCGAGAAGGTGGGTTACTGATTTTAACAGTAATTCAATGCCAAGTTATGATCCAACCATTATTTATGCGATTCACGTAAAAAAAATGAACATACATAATAAGCATATTCATTACCATAATGCGACATTCATACATTTATCTATTTGAAACACAATAATCAATCAGTGATTTAACACAACATTCACACATATATCTAAGCTACTCCAATCATTCACAGATATACACAACATGTAAAGTGGAAATCCATGCGGGAAAAAACCACAAGGTGCTCTTCATCTGGCATGCGGAAATAGATGCACCTTTTGTCCACACACAAAGCTACAGACTCTGTTTTAGATATTCTCTTCTCTCTTCACAAAATTTTCCTCCCTCTCATGCTCTCTGATATTCTCTTTTATTCCCTTCTTATTGTACTCCTATTAGCGATCCACACACAACCTGGATCGACTCACCCTTCTCTACTTTCCAGCGCACTCAGCTGCAAAACCCCTACTCTAATGCACTCAACGATACATAGTTACTCTACCAAAACCCGCTACTTCCATCTTCCTTTATCTTAACAACTATTAGGTTGGCTATCTATCTACTGTGTAACTATCTCACTATCTAGCATCTAGCATCTAACCCAACTACAACTTATGTTCCTTCTTTTATAGCCTCATTACAGACTCGATACATATCTCGTACATGATTGTTATAGACTCACTATCGACTCGATACAGACTCTAAAAAACTCCTTTTCAGTCACTTTCTCGACCGTCTTACTATATCCAACCAATAGGTTGTATTTCCTATTCTAGTAACACATAGTGAAAGGCACTATCAACCTGACTTGCAAAGATTCCTTGATGTGTGTGTCTTCTGCCGGCTCCAGTCAAGGTCATACCCATGATCGTTAAGGACTATCATTTTCTTAGTGTTATGAATTACTTTTACTTTCTGGCCGTTACATTATCTACATGCCCATTTCTACCGATATTCTGCCATGTCATATCGTATCTTGTTCCATCCTTTAGTTGTGTCTTACTTATCTAGCGCAACTTCCTCATCCCGCACCTTCTCTATGTCTTCTTCTGTCGCATCATTCTTCCCTTTCCTTTGATGTCATTTCTTCTATCATAGTTGCTTCATCTTCTCCTTTATGCTCTTCTTCCATACTTAAGCACAATTCTACATGAATTATGACCTTCTATCCTGAGGCCCAACATGCCCCCAACACTCACCTGTGGCTCGTCCTAAGCCACGTAAACTAGTACTCCATAAACTGACTTGCGCTCATTTTGTTATGAAAATCCTCCATGATTTTCACCAACTTCTCTGTCTCTGTGTGCACTTCTTCTTCAGTTTTATGCATGTGCTCCACCAAGTTGGAACTGACGTGTTTGGAAATGACTCTTTCTACAGAGGTCGCTACCTCACACACCTTCTGGACATGGATAACTTTAGGGGAAAAATTTAGCCCAGTGGGCTATTTTTCCATGTTTTTCTCCCAAAAAAGATTCACCATTTTGCATTTTTTGAAGCCCTGTTTTGGCAAATTTTGATGGGGTAAATTTTTTTCACCCTAAAAATTGCCAAATTATTATATAAATGACATAAAATCCTTGGAAATTAAAATATTTTTAAAAAAATATCACCAATCATTTTATAGTTGGCGTTTTAAGAATTGGTAATATTCTCCAACATTTATACACTTTTATATAAGTATGGTTCCTTAAGATCATCCCTAATTCTGGTGAACATGATGAATTATGACCGTGACTTTCTCTGCCTCTGCTTGCAATTCCTTCACCTTTTCCTTGCATTGCTACTGTTGTGCATGCAGTGCAGTCGTTTTCTACTGCAGTCTACACATTTCTCTTGTCTTGACCTTTTTCTGCTCCAAGGGTAGCTGCTTTATCTCATTTCATATCTGCGTGATATTTACTTCCACCATAGTGAGTTCACTGGAAATATTCGGTGATTTCTTATCCTCCAGTAGAGCTTTACAAGTCTGGGATACTTGGTCTACAATCTTAGCACATGTTTGTTCTGCTTCCTCTATTATTTTCGAAGCCTAATTTGTTGCGTCATGTTTGCTTTCCAACACTTCAGGTGGTGTGCTAGGAATCCTTTTCTCTTCTATTTCAGTCACTTTCTTCTAAATGCCAGTTGCTATCTCAACTAACTGTGCTATTTTGGCATCTAGTTTCATCTCTTATGTTATGCCGTCTTCTTCAAAGTTCTTACAAGCCAAGGCTATTGCTTCATTGATTTTCTGAGAGTTTCCTTCTGAATCCATGTTCTTTTGTTTAGCTTCTTGAATTTCCAGTTTCAGTTTCTTGATATATTTTTGTGTATCCTTTACCTTTGTTACCTGGTGATGTGCACACAATTTTATCTCTGCATTGAAAACACTTTGGATGACATATACTTCATTCATGTGCATAGATGAAAAGTCTATAATATGTTGGTTAGTATCCTAATAAACAAGATTAGGGTCTGGGGTACCAAACTCAACAACAATTTTAGATACTTATACCATTATTGGTGAGCTTGGAATAGAGAGCCCTGCTTGCTCCATTCTGGATATTTGTGATTGGGTGTGTGACCCAGCTTTTGTGCTTGGACAATCGACAACAATTTTAACTTCCTCAACTGCTCTACGCAGAACATTAAGGATATTAGCAACTTTACCTGAAATTTCTTCTTGTCGCTCTTTGATGGAATTGAAACTAGTCTACATTGCTTCAGTTATTTCCTCAGCCATTAGTTGCACATCATCATTTTCTAAGCTAACATTGTTTGCAGTTTGGTTGACCTTCATGCATCTTCTTCTTCTTCATGCTAGCAAAAGCAATGGGGTGATCAATATATTCTTCTCCTGGTTGCTTCAATACCAATCCAAGTGCCACAGAGGATGCATGAACATGAACATGGAATTATTTTTTCCTATCTGGAAATATAAGTATGGGTGCAAAGGCCATTTTTGTTTTCAACTTATCTAGACTCTCCTAGCATTCTTTTTCCAATAAAACTTAGTATCCGTTTTCAACAATTTCTCCATTGGAGCATTCACTTGTGCATATCCTTTGATGAACTTTCTATAATATCTCGTATTCCCTAGCATTACTCTTAATTGATTAACTGTGGTAGGTGGTGGTAAATCCAGGATGATGGTGATTTTATCTAGATCAACTAAAATCCCATCATGACAGACCACATGACCTAAAAGGACCCCAAAATTCACAAAAACAATACACTTCCTCAAATTGAGGGCAATTTGGTACTGGTGACATCATTCTAGGACTTTCTATGTGATCTTTTATGAGACCAAAAACTATCCAATCATCAAAGTAGACTTCAAGAAATTTGTGTATATAATCTTTAAAGGAAACAACTACAATTCTAGAAAATATTGCAGGTGCATTCTTGAGGCCAAAGGGCATTACCATGTACTGGTAGCATCCCCATTCTGTTGAAAAGGTGGTCTTGTATCTCTTCTTGTGCAATTCTAACTTGATGGTAACCTGAGAATCCATCTATGAATGAATACATTTCTTGTCTTCCAACATTTTCCAATACCTCATCTGTAAAACGATTCAGAAATGGATCATGCAAATCGACATCATTTAATTTTCTAAGATCAACACAAATTCTGACTTCCCTTGAAGTCCTCTTGTATTGTACCACGATTGGGCTAATCCATTATGATTCCTCAAATGGTTCTATTTCTCTTGCTTCTAGAATTCGATCAAGTTCCTCTTTAACTTTCTCCTTGTAACACGGGTTCAGTATGTACAATCATTGTTTGACTGCTTTTGCATCAGGCCTCAAGGGTATCTTCATTTCATCAAGGTCTCCAACTATTCCTTTTATTTCATAAAATTTTGTAGGGAACAGGTCCTGAAACTCATGTAATAAGTTAGTGATCTTTCCCACACTCTCGTCATCCCACTAATCTCCAATATTGGCAAACTTTGGGTTTTCATTTGAACCAATATTTACTTTCTTAATCTTGGGCGGTTTTAGGAATTAGTCAGTGGTTATAACAGCTCCTTCTACTGTACCTATACCTTCTGACTCAGGTATATTTATCTCTAGTGGGTCATCATCATCCAGTTCCTCTGTCACATTATAACACTCCATCCAATTGTGCATAGTCGTAATACATTGATGGAATTTCATGTATGCAACAGGTATATCTTCAAAGATCTTCTCCTTTATTACCTGTAGCGCAACATCCACTATTGGATGTTCACTTGTAAATTTAAATTTCTAGGTAAATCTTATAGCTAATATTTCCCACTCAATGGTTCCTCATCACAGCTCTTCTGAAGTGTACCAAATTCTAGGGATCATTTCCAAAGTGTGCATAAACTGGTTAACCCATTCTTGTCATGGGTATTTCTTCCAACCCGTGCAACAGTTCTCAATATGATTACAAGGATCTATCAGTCATGTATATTTTTAGATCAAGGCAGTTGATCTCTTCGCCAAATCTGATCTCCATCAATCTCTTACATTGTGGCCATTCAGAGATAGATTTCTTGTGTGTACCCCACCATCTAGCGGGAATAGCTTTCAGCACATAGTCCAAAGAAGACACTCGCTGTGATTCTGTGACTTTCTTTTCAAATTCTTCCAAGAAATATGCAAGGTTAGGTAATCCTTCATATGTAGGTAGTGCGCTTTCTTTGGCTCCTACCCTTTGAATAACTCTTGTGACTCTTTTTGGCAGGAAATTTTGGGATAAGTTAGTTATGTAGCATCGTGGATGATGCACAAGGTCAAAGATATCACGCAAGATGGAAAATGGCACGCAAGTCAGAGTTATATTATTTAATGTATTTTTGGTCATTTTTGTAGTTTTGGACTGCATTTTTTGGATAATGGTCACAATTTTGTAGAATCTGTTAAGAGTTAGTTAGGAAGTTGGTTAAGTGGACCATGAATGTAAAGGTGCAAGCCTATAAATAGATGTATAATTGCAAGTGAAAGAAGTCTTGGTCTAAGTCTGAGTTTGGGGAAATTGATAAAATCTGTGCATGAATTAATATTTGTTTATCCATGTACTAAAGAACTGTTTTGGAGAATCTGTTTTTTTGTGTGGAATTTAATATGACATGACAAAAGTTTAGCATAATCATTGTGTCTTTTTCTGTTTTCATGTTTCACTGTATTCCGCGACTCAATTATGAATGAAATGTGTATCTACAACAAGGATCTAAAAATGTTGCGATGTTTCCCTGCTTTAAATGATGTTATACTGTTAGATTTGTTTGTGCATCGATGTGTTTATTGCAGTTCTGGTATGATAATGTGATCTGTTGAATGATGATATGGTTATGTTAATGCATAAGTTGAATGATTATATTGGTTGAATAATGCTGCGTTAATTTGATAAGTAGATGCACATGGGGCTCCTTCATTTTGTGGAAACTTGGTTCTGTCAGCTCTCCCTCGAACATCTTGGGTGAGACTTCATCCGCTCTATGGGTGTTGCCGGATGGGGTAGAACCTGTCTGGGCCGGTTCACAGGGATATTGTGGTGGTTTGGGTTTTGACGGAGAGGGAACCCATGCCAATTGAGTTTTTGTCAACAAATCTTGCACATTTGTGGATGGAAACTTCATGCAACCTGTTTTGCCAATTTTCTAGAGCATTGCCTGAGTCAGACGTGCACGAGCTTACACTCCTCCAACTCAGGATTCCATCAGCTATTGGTTTAATACAGTATTCCTTCAAAGACATGATGTTATACAACTGGTCCAAATAATTGTCTTGCCCTTCACTATTCACAGGCTCGACATATCGTTGTCCTTTAAGTGGATCAATGGGTGCAACCACTTGTATTTTAGAATCTTCAAAAGACACGATCTTTTTCTTGAAGTTTATAATAGTTTGGTTCTCTATTTCCCAATCAATTCCTAGAATTGTAGGATATGGGTTTATGTCATCGATAATGTCAATAACCTTGAAGTCGACATATCTTCTCAACCCTTCGACTTCCATAGGTACTTGGGTCATTCTACCAATTGGTAGAACCTTTAATTAGTTTGCAAGCCTTAGCTAGATAGGTGTTATGGAGAGAAATTCCTATGGCTTGGGGTACCACAACAGACAGCTTGACTCCAGAAATCAATCTTTCCCAATATGCAATAGAAATAAAATGTCTAACACTAAAGGATCAGACCTCGTACCTTATTCTGGACGGTTGAAGTAGATCCCCGTTGAGCTTTCCAATCTTCATCTTGAATTGCTATATTACTTCCTCAACAACAAGTAAACAATCCAAGCATTCTATATATCATGGTGTTAGATCTATTCTAGCATATATAATCAATAATGTAAAAGCATTTGACATAATCCCATGGATAAAATATTCATTCAAATACACATCATTGGACAGGAAAAGATATTTCTATTAATATAAATCATAGATTACAAGATACAACCTTTGACGGCACGTCTGCGAACCGGAGAAACTGAATCCCCCACTTGGGCCTCCACCACTTCAATCCTCCATCTCTCGATAGAAAGCTCACAAGCAAAAGGAAAGCTTGGGAAGAACACAAAAGTGCTCCAAGGGACAAAGGGATGCAGACTCAAGCATAAGTTCCGACAACAATGGACTATAGTTTCGTTGCTCTCAATTCTCTCTTTTGATTTCAATGTACCAAGGGGTTCCTTATATAGCTTTTCAAAAGGGGTAATGAAAGGTCGAATCCGGGAGATGTCAAGGCATATGGAAGGCTAGGAGTCAGATGAGTTGGATCCATGTCAAGGAAAACTCCAAAAATATTTGGATTATTTACACATCCCGATGTACGCGGTTTTAGTGGTCAAACCCACATATGTACAGGCTTATAAGGTTAAAAGTCATGTATAGCATTTTTCATGTGTTTTTAAGGATGATCAAGGAAACATCAAAGGACAAAAAATGGTCCATAGGGGCTAAGGAGTCTGCAGCGGGACAGGGGAAGGCCATACAATGTGTGATTCACCTAGAGTGGTGAAATCTGCTATAACAGATGCCCCCTAATGTATGAGATCAGAGGGGTTATACGATGGTCGAAATACATTATAAGTCCATCCCAGAAGTGGAGTGATGAAGGATCCCAAATGGAAGACTAGCCACCCAATCAGCATAGTAGAATAATACAACTCTGCATATAGCTGCAAGTACATATAGCAGTCCCGGATACATAAGAGTACAATGGCCATGAATAGGCATGATACATGATGTCACATATGTGGCCATAGCCATGTACAATATACATAGATCAGAATCTCCATGATGAAGATATACAAAGGACCATGATCTCCAAAATGGCTGAAGATATATAATAGATCAAGATCTCCATAATGGCTGGAAATGTCTGACATACACTGGAATCAATTCATGAGAGCTGAAATCTCATGAACACTGGCACGATCAAGGAGGTAGCATATAAGAGATTCCACCAATCTGGAAAGTCTTCTACACAAACTGCTACGAGTACATGTCCTACTATGCGAATAGAGGTGTCGAGGTTGAACATAGTAGTCCATCGTCTGATTACTGGTCATTAATGTATACCGTTAACAGACGCGAGATCGCCCACCAATGATGAAAATGGGAATCAAGGTACTAGAGTGCAAACTAACAAGTGTGAATAAATGTGTTGAGGTCAAACAATTGAGAGGATCCATCGATCAGGGGACATTGATGTATTCCCAAGAAACTGTCGATGGCGAGAGAACCTGCCACTGATGACTGCAAGTCTCAAGGCACTCAAAATGACTCTAGATCCCAATCCCAGAATAAATGATCTGAAGTCAATGGGATGAAATCCACTGGAAGCAGGGCATTAAGGCATCCCCCATCATCCAACACGAGGTACTCAGCAAAGCTGTATAATGTGGAAGGACTCGATCATAGGTGCACGAACCAGTAACTATACCGGGAATGGCCGACTCAGGTTTCAACTTCCTTCAAACAAGAGCATAACAGCGTATGGTGACTGAATGAAGGCAGCATAGACTCGATATACAAACTGGGACATCTCTGTGACACAAGAGGCATCATCAGAGGCTCCATGGGGACTGGAAGCTTAACAAGTTGATGGAGATAAACTCAGATAAACGAGTACAGCTCCTAAAGTCAAACTATAACCCAACCAATGGATGTGATATACAGTGCTCTGTTCGAAGGTGACATGACTCGACAGCTACCAAAGATAACATCTTTCCTTGTTCGGCTTTTTGGTTTTTTGATTTTTTTTTTGGACTTTTTTAGTTATTTGAAAATCTTGAAAAAAGAATAAACTAGCTTTATAGTTACAAACTAGGAGGATACGAGTGTCATAAGGGAAAACAAACTAGTTCCAAGCAGTGGAACATACCTATTCTCAATGCAAGGATACATGTGTAGGATATCGACACTCAGGGTAAAATCCCCTCCCGGTAAAAAGGGAATCAAGCTACGAAGGATATAAAAAATGGCTCTGCGTGGCTAGACATGAGACAAGCTTAGGCTATATGGCTGAAACGCAATGTCAAGGGAGCCGGTATAAATCTCAATGAGGCAGGAAAAGCTCATGATAATGCATTCACAACTTGACATGAGGGAGTACTGAGGGAAATAGGCTAGCATAAGATCAAGAGGAGTATGAGGCTCTTGCGAAATGTCATGGCAGTACTATACAACGGACTCCCACACCCTAAAGGAGAAAACATCGGCATGGGCACCAAATGCAAATAAGGTGCTAACTAGGGTACCCATGTAAGGTGAAGCTCTACCACTCACATCATGCCACTTCTAGAGTAGCAAGAAGTTTCCGTGAAATAATAGAGTGGGTTCGTACCTAAGGACATGGTGATATGGTCATAAGGTCATGCAAAATGCAAACGGTGGTGAAACCTAACCTATATGCCAGTTTAGTCATGATACCTGAGATCAGCATGAACGGGTCAATCCAATGGCTGAAACAGCACTGTAAAAGGTCTTCTACATCACAAATTACATCAAAAATGGTCCAAAATGGTTAGAAAATGTCGAAACTATATGAAAGGGGTAAAAATTTTCAAATATTTGAAAATTTTTCTATAAATAGAAATATAAATCATTTGAAACTTTTACCCATTTGAGCTATGATTTTCAACTGCAAATTCTAGGAGATCCAGCCAGCGGAATTCACAACTATTTCTTCCAGGTATTTACTCATGCTCTCCTCTTGCATTTTGATATAATTTTTATAGATTTTCATGGTTAAATGAAGTTTTTAAGCCATCCCAAAGTATGCATTGCGACCCACGTGGATATCGAGGTTTTTTCCGCGTATAGGGATGGATATACGCGGAAAATGGCCTAAAAGCCGCGTACATACGCGGATGTTTTCAAAACAGTCACGTATGAGGCCGCGCATAAGGTTTTCAACTATACTAATGGATAATTTTGCAATTTATTTTGTAGGATGGTGTTAGAATGGAGAGAGCGCGAGCAAGGTGAAGTAGAGGAAGCAGTAAGGGCCAACCTAATGGCTCAACAAGCTCTTCGTGCATGCAGACTCTATAAGTTTTGGTGTCTTGGTGGTTTGAGGGCTAGACCAAGATTGCTACAGATGCTGGTAGACTACTGGGATCCAGACTCAAAGTCCTTCTGTATTGATGGGATGTCCCTCACTATAGAGGTGGAGGACATATACTTTATCACTGGTCTTTTCTAGACGAGGGGAGGTGGTGAACCTTCGTTCCCGAGGTGGGCCAGGGGGTGGCCTGACTATCGATGAGTACATAGCCGTGTACTGTTTTCCAGACACTGAGAAGGTGGGGAGTCAAGTCCCTACCAATTCTATACAGGTGCTGGGCCTAAAGGCCATATTACTGATGCTAGGCAGGATAGCAGGCTTAGCATCATTGCACCAGGCCTCGCGGCCTCTGATGTTCTATGCAGTGGAGTGAATGAGACCCATAGTCTATGACTAGAGTATGACACTACTGAGCAGCATGAAACACCAACTCAGTGAGTGCAAGGTAGGTAGGGTATGGAACTTCGTGTTTAGCAGTATTCTGAGCACGTTTTTCTTCGAGCGTGTTCCAGGATTGAGCCCTAGAGTGGATGTTCCTCTCCACGGGGTTCGAGATCCGGCCCAATGGCGTTGGACAGATGCGATGCACAGACTGGGGGGTGGTAGAGTGGCCAACCCATATCCAACTGACTTCTTTCCATGGTGGCGATGAAAGATTGTTGCCATTGATGACTACCCCTATGGAGGGATAGATTTTCGGGGGGATCCGGACATGCCATTGCCACCAGGATTGGAATATGGTAATATAGGTAACGAATGTCGACCCTCACTCTTTTTAAAATTTTTGAGTTATTTAATTTTTTTGTATTTTATTGATTATACAGAAGCAAAAAACATGTTTTTGTGTGACAACACATAGTGACATCTACCATTTGTGTGCAGATGTGGTACCACGGCGGCCAGAGGGCTTCTCTCGTCATAGACGAAGGGGAAGAGGAGATGACATCATGGGTGTGGATGCAGAGCGAATGCTCCAGAGAATTCATACCAACTTTGTGAGATTGACTCATAGAGTTCCCATGGCGCAAGTTGAGGACTTTCCTGAGGCCATGCAGCGGCAGGTGGTGGGTGTACCACGCACATGGGTGCGTTTATTTAGACGGCTAGCTAGAGCTGTAGTGACGTTCCATGATCACAACCCTCTTCCTCCTCCACAGGATTAGACACCTGGGAGTGTATTCATTTTGTACTACCATGTATTATATTATGGAGGCTTAAAAAGCCCCACTTTTGTATCATGACACTATGTATTATCACATTTTTTGATATATAAAAAGTTTATGGTGATCAGTTTATTTATTTTCATGTGTAAAAATTGTGTTTGTGATTAATTATGAATGAAACAAATTCCAATCTAACACATATTTAGCATATGAGTCAGCAACTTGATTATTATTTCTTGGAATGTGTATATATGTAATACTGTCAAATTTTCGTTCTAACAATCTCACGCGTAAGAACCTTCTCAATAACGTCGGATCTCTAACATGGTACAAACCATTGAGCTGTGACACTACTAACTCCGACTCAAGATGTACCTCAAGAGATAGAATGCCATGTAGAATGGAATCCCGTAGAAGCTCAATAACGGCACTATATTCAACAACATTGTTGGAATATGGCCGTAGACATACACCTCCTGAAGACAGTACCTGACCCATAGGAGTATAAATCACCCAAGCAGCAGAGGCTGAGTGTTGAGTATGCCGGCTTGCACCATCCGCGAATCCTATGTAGGTGGAAGATTCCCTTGACATATGCCAAAAGAAACGGAAACTAATCACAAACCCGATCACAATAAGGAAAATACCTAACTATGCAAAGCTGTACAATAATATACAACAAGCAGCCTTGGCTAAAGATCATGCATAGTATTTTTTAAGATAGATCCCATTTCTAGGGTCCGCCAAAGCTGTTCCTTCGTAATCGACTAACTCATAGGCACCCTTATCTAACACACGCTTGACCATGTAAGGACCACGCCACATAGGATTAAACTTCCCTACCCCCAAGGGTTCTTTTGGTTGATCCCACAAAAGGACCAAGTCTCCTTCACTAAACACTCTTGGACGGACAGACTTATCGTACTGGACCTTAATGCGACGCTTATTGACCTCTAGAGACACCAAGGCATCTCGACGCTGCTCATCAAGTTGCTCAAGGTGAACCAAATGCTCCTCCAAAGGTGAAGTGTTTGGTAAGAGTTCCACAGCTAGCTTCAATGAAGGAATTTCGCATTCAACTGGTAATACCGACTCCACTCCATGCACAAGCTGATATGGAGAAAAACTAGTGGTAGTCTTAACCACAGTTCGATATGCCCACAAAGCAGGATATAACATAATGTACCAATTAGTCTTGCTTTGTGTGATGGTTCATTGGAGAATGGATTTGAGTGGTTTATTCACTGCCTCTACCTATCCATTCACTTAGGGGTAGTAAGAAGAGGAGTGCTCTTGCTTATACCCTAACTTGGATGCCAACTCTTCCATCATACAATTCTGAAAGTGCAAGCCATGGTCAGTGACAAGCTCTTTCGGAATCCTGAACCGGGTAATGATTTGGTTGAATACAAAGTGAGAGGATGTCTCACCATCGGATTTTACTGTAGGCATAGCCTCAGCCCATTTCATGAAGTAATCAACAGCCACTATAATGTGATGGTGCCCCCCAGCTGAAGCTGGGTTGCAATCCATAAAATTGAGCCCCCACTTAGTGAAGGGACCAACGGTGATAATGGGATGTAACGGGGTAGGTTTTGAGTGCATATTACGTGCAAACAACTGGCAAGGGTGGGACCTCTTGACCGCATCAACACAATCTTTAAAGATCGACGGCCAGAAATAACCCGCTCTCAAAATATTTTGATCTATAGAAAGCCCAGATAAATGACCACCACACTCCCCTCCATGGAAATCATTCAGCACAACCTCAGCCTCGTCATGAGTTAAACAACGTCGTAAAATGGAATCTACCCCATGGCGGTACAAAGTATTGTCCACTATAAGGTAGTTCTTCGAGACATGACGTAATCATCGTCATTCATCTCGCGAGAGGTGAGTAGGGGTCCTCTGTGTTTGCAAATATACTATGATATCCCTGTACCATGGGTCTAGCATAGAGATTAAGAAGATGTGTTCATCAACAAACGTATCTTCACATACCAACTCCTCGGTCTCGCTCGAAAAGTCTGATATGAGCTCTGCAAAGACTAAATACTTCTTTGATTTTTCCGAAACAAACTTGAGATCAAATTCTTGTAGAATGACAATCCATTTATTATACTTTCCCCCAATCATCCTTCGTGTGAGGAAGAACCGAAACAGATTGACATGGGCCACAACCAAGGTCTAGCGAAGGAGAATATAACGTCTCAAATGCTGAACCGCATGTACGGTAGCTAAAGCAAGCTTCTCGACATGAGAATAACAAATATCTGCGTCAATAAGGTTTCAGCTCAGATAATAGATGACATGCTCTTGGAGCTCCTCATCCTCTTGAACCAAAACCATACCAATCATCTCTAAAGACGCGGCCACATATGATAAGAAATCACGGCTATAATATGGAGGACTAATCACCGGGCCTAATGCTAGGGCTTGCTTGAGTGCATCGAAGGACTCCTGGGCTCGCTCATTCCATTCAAAGGGAGTGTCCTTCTTCAAGAGACGCATAAAGCCTCTAGTCAAATTGGCAAAGTTGACAACAAACCTTCGTAAGAAGTTTTCCATGCCTTTCAAACACTGAATATAAGGAATATTCTTCAGGGGAGACAACTGAAGTATTTCCTCAACCTTCAAAGGGTCAACCCTTATACCCTCCTTCGAAACGATGAATCCTAACAAACGACCTGACTTCACGCAAAAGATGTACTTATGAGGATTTAATCTAACTGAATAGTGCTGGCATCTTTCGAATACCAATCTCAAGTGATAGGGATGATGCATTCTCATACGAGAATGAGCAGCGAGGTCATCCAAAAATACTTCAATAATAGACTTGAGATCATGGAAGATCAAGGTCATCGCCCGCTAAAACGTAGCTCTGGCATTTTTAAGGATGAAAGGCATTTTTCGATATGCAAACGTTCCCCAAGGACAAATAAATGAAGTCTTGTGTTGGTCCTCAGGTTTAATATGTATCTGATTATACCCAGAAAATCCGTCCATGAAGGAGAACACCACGCTACCCGCACACTCATCCAAAATCTGATCTATAAATGGTGTGGGGAAGTTATCCTTAGGACAGGCATGATTCAAATCATGGAAATCAGTTCATATGTGGATCGCTCCCTACTTCTTATCCACCGGAATGGGGTTTGAAACCCACTCCATCAAGGGAATGGGATAGATGAAACTGGCTTTCAACAGCTTCTCTATCTCTGCCTTAATGGTGGGTGCTTTCCTAGGATTCACGACGCGTAAATGCTGTCGAATAGGCTTAGCATTGGGGTAAGTCTTAATCTCATGTTTGAAAATTTGAGGGTCAATACCTGGCATCTTGTCGTAAGACCAAGCAAAAATATCACCAAATTCCTTGAATAGCTCGGTATATTCCATAATCTTAGCATGGGAACAATCTGCCCCAATGTAGACATTCTCTATTGTGCCAGGATTGCGATAAATGTTGATAGGAATCATTGACGATATGTTCACCATGTTTCCATCAGCCATTGGACCAGGAGAGATTAATGGAACCATAGGCCTACCAACTTTCTGACTAAGAATCTCCCTATAATCCTCATGCTCCAAACGGTCAAGCACTGGAAGAAAGTACGATCTATGCTGAAGTTCCTCCCATGGTGGCTCAAATCCTGAGATAGCCTCGATAATCGCTTCATCTGAAGGGAAAACTGTATCAAGGTAGTTGTGGGCATGAGAAGACTGTGCTTCCCATGCCGGCATCACATAGGGGTCTTCCTCCTCCATCCTCAAAGAGGAAGAACGAGGCTCTCCAACACTCTGGAGATTAGCTTGATAAGCTATCATGGCTGCAGGAAACAGTGCGCTTTTCTCGACAGGCTCACTCAAAGTACTCGGTGAAGGAAGAATCCACGGATCTTCCATATGGGTCGTGCGAAAAGACACCGAGGTCGTAGATGTTGAAGCCTCATCGAAACAAGATCCTATCATGAGGATTGGTGCAGGACAACTAAAGCTTCCCATGAGGGATGGATACATGCCTACACCCACACTCCTAGTTACCGGCTGAGAGTGCTCGACAATCGGGATTGAAGCTCCCGAAGATGCAGTAACAGACGGATTCTTGAATGTCATTTGATCAATCGTTACAATCTTCCCATTATGTGGAAAGCATACAACATGGAACAAGGAATAAGCAACGGATTACATACTATACATCCAGTTCCTACCCAGCAGGAGATTATAGTCAAGGGGCGCATCAACCACCTCAACCTCTATCACAATGGTCTTCCCCCCCAAATGGAATTTAAGGGAAGGAAGGATACAGTGTGGCCTAAAAGATCTCCCATCAAAAGCAGTTAACATAGTCGCTGATTTCGACAGCTCAGGAGAACCGAGACCCTTCCAACAGGCCAAAGACATCACAGAAGTAGCAGTGCCCTCGTCAATCATAGTTCGTTTGACGGTCATACCAAGACATTCTACGTGCACCAAAAGAGACACATAGTAGGGCAAGTGAGGCTGATGTCCCGCGGTTTCAAATTTGATCATAGAGGAAGAATCATCATCGTTCACACCAAGAGCAAAAAGCAACGCCTTCCTTTGCGAAGGAAAAATCTAAAGCACTTCCAATGCAGACATCACACAAGGAGTATGGCCCAAATCCTTGACAACTGAATAATTCTGGCCGGCTCGAGCATTTGGATTATGCCCTGAACACTTAAGGACTCCCTTAGGAATGCGAGGTGCATCCTCAGGTTTATCTGCAGGTTTCTCAATGCACAAAGGAGTTCCTGGTGGATCAGGTTCTTTGCCTGGGCTGGGTTGTGACGAACTATAGTCTTTCACATGAGTCACAACCTTGGCAGCATGGACCATGTTAATGCACCCACGACCACTACCCTCTGGTGGATCATCATCACTAGACTGGTCATGGGACTTCGAGTTCATATTCTGGTTATGCGGTAAAGGGTTCATTAGCACAGCTAGGCCTTGTGCTAAAAATCTCGAAGCTTCATCAATCTGAGGGCACAAGTAAGTGAGGTGATCTTCCTTACAAAGCTTGCAAGGGAATTTAACCTTACGTTTCACTTGCTTGTCCCCCCCAGCATTTATACCATTCTTGTCATTATTGTTAGCATTCTCATTCTTATTCCCACCCTTTCAATTATTATTTTTACCCTTCTTTCTATTTCGTCTGGGCTGCTGTTTACCCTTCTGGTCCGATGATTGCACAAAAAGTACATTCACCGTTTGGGCAGGTTGAGACGAAGCCGTAGCTTGTCCCAAAGTAGATTGGTTGATTGACAATTTACTAGCTTGTTTTGCAACCGAATCCACAGGTTTCGCACTTGCACAACCCACAATGCCATCGGCATGTGGTCCAGGTTTGACTTTGGGATCGAAACTGGAATGAGGAGCGTTGGGAATAATCTCATACAACAAACCAGACTGAGCATAGATCAAGTCCAGTTCCTACGCCCTAAAGATCGCCTGTTCCTCATTCTGCACTCCGGATGTGGAAACATCCTTCGCTATATTCAGCAATAACGACTTGAGGAACCACTCGAGAAGGAATTTCAGCGGTATAAAAGCTTTAATTAATCTCTTTCGTCTACGCCAGTCTTGAATATGATCAGAAATATGGGTGGCTTTATCTTGCCAAAATGTCAACAAGAGTTCAGTACCGACGTCATAACACATTGGTAGCTAGAAGTGATTAAGAAAAGTCATTGCAAGGTCGTCGAACAAATTAAAAGCGCCCCTAGGTAACTCTATATACCATTTCACAGCAGGCCCTGTGAGGGTGTGCTGAAATAGTCTCAAACGGACTGAGTCCTGATGTAACGAATTCGAAGAGCACCATAGGTGAAACGTAGTAACGTGTTCGCTTGGATCCTCTCCCAGTTTGCCTTTGAACTTAGGTATGTCCGAAGGAAGCTTGGTAGGAATAGTTGGCCAAGCCGGGTCATGAGCCAGAGGATTGTTCGTAAGTCTCAATAAGTCAGGAAGATTAAGCATCACAAGGAAAGGGATCCTAGGATGATGAGGTCGATGGACCACTCCCTGATTCATATAGGGTTGATGACCACCATGGCCTTGGCCATAGTGTCCTCCTCCTATCTGACCCGTATAGGGTGGCGTGGAAGTACCATAGTATGGTGGACCTTGGCTAGTAGGAGCTCCAAATCCATAATTAGGAGAGTAAGAAGGTTGTTGATACCCGTCTCCATAAGGTGAAGAAACCTGTCCATACTGCGTCCCATGATAAGGTCCATAGGTCATCACATGCGATGCCCCATGAGACACTCCGTAGGTAGGAAGACACGCTCTAGAAGTAGGGATATAAGCCCCAAAAGTAGCAAGATGACCTCTAGAAGCATGAACATATCCTCCCGATGTAGCAAGCGGTATGTGGGCTTGAGACACAACTGGTCTAGTAACCGTAGTACGAACCTAACTCGTAGCCATATATCAGCTCGAAGGACCACGTGAATAAGGTGGAGGATGTACATTTGAAGAACTAGGGGTCGAGGATAAAGGAATCTGAGTAATAAGATATGTATTACCGCCTATCGTCACTCGTCTTGGATCTGGTATCCTAATCAGATCACTAACCCTAGACCTAGGAGGGAGATATGATGTAGCTTCCACCACTGGGACAGAAGGTGCAATGTGACTAGTGCTCCCAAACCTCTTCGCATGGTAAGGAATGAGAGTGCCCCCAGGCATAGTGCTAGGCTCAAAATCGGATTCAACATGAAATGTCAAATCGTGTATAGGGAAACCAGACGTAGCATAACTACCGTAGCTAGTAGTGGCGGGTTCGAAATGAGTCTCGGCGTCCTCCAGCATGCCATACCGGTAACGTGTCAATGGGGAATTAGCCCTAGAGTGAGTAGGTCTATCATGTATGGCTCCTATCTCAGAAATCACAGGACCTAACTTGGCTAAGTCGGGTGAAGGATCATAAGTCAGTGTAAATTCCCCATCGTCTACACGAATGGGAGGAGGTGGTTCAGGAATACCTTCTAAAGAATCCCCCATGGTGTGTGAATCAATGTGTGACATAGTCTGCCTAGATTGTCTAGGTCTCTCTCCCAAAGGAGGAGGAGAAGTAGAAGGCGAAAGTTCTACTAAACGACGAGAACGGCGCGGAACCGCACTCGAATTCACAATGACTCAAAAAGTAGCAAAGAATCTCTATTTACGTAAACCCTAGGCCAACTATCGTGCACAGAGAAATCACTAATAAAATCTAAAGCCAAATGTAAGCAAACAAGGGCCGGATAAGTGAGCTCCCGAATGAAGCAGGTATGTCTCACCTAGGAGAGGCTTGAGACTCCCACACACAACAAGTGGAGGTACGTAACCAATTATTGTGGCCCTCAACTTCAATGCGTAAAGCGACTGTGTTGTCCGACCCCAACCTGGCCGAGACACATGCAGAATAACCTCTACAAGTACCCCCTTGATATCCTAGGCAAGGTCACTAAGGTCACCTCAATGTACTCAATGCTGAAGTGGACAGTCGCAGGAGGGATTGACCGTATGGGCAGGGTAGCAAAGCCTGAAACTCTCGAAAGAGCCCCCAGATACGAATACAATCCTGGAAGTATCTCCGGTGCTACTCAGTTATGACTAGGGGTCATCCCAATCAATAACCACTCACACTGCCTCGTGCTTAACTCCCTTTTGAGAGGATGATCTTGAGAACACTGGTTATACCAAGGATTTCACACACTCACCTGGATAGACACCTAGATGTTGTTGTTTAGTGATCTTGGAGAATTGACTTACAATGAACTATTCCAAGATCCTAAAACCTAAGCTTGTTGGTGCACCCTAGAAAATAAAAGAGTGTAATTCATTTTATTTAGCATTGATTTTAGTTGTCTTTATTACTCAAAAATAGGATATGGTCGTACAACTAGTGGTGTTATGACGCAACAAGAAGTAAAATGCACACCTAACAATCAATGCAAATGCATTGTGTCCATGAAAACAGGGTATGCTACTATGTGAAATGTACAATTCTTGTTCAAATGATGAATGCAAATTTTCCTATATGAAGTCCTAACTAGTACTCCAAATCAAATCTATCTAGTGCAAGTACAATGCATAGTGAAAAATGCAATGCATGATGATAAGCAAATGTTTTTGGATTTTTTGAAAATAAAAGAGATACAAAAAGAAAAAGAATGATTCTATGACCCCTAGACTCTGCAAGCACACTCAAACAACATTCCAGCAAAGCACTAAGGTAAAAGAACTCTAATGCACTAATCTCAAACAAAAAATCGAAAATGCCATGACAAGAACTTTCCTATAAAAAAAAAATTAGGCTAAAAAAAACGTTTCTGGTCAGAAACAGAGGTCAAAACAGACCCAGGCTTTGTCAAAGGAGACTCAACAACTGACAGGATTCACCCAACAACCAATTATCTTCCACAAAAATACAAAAACAAAGGTATACGCAACTATTCACAGTAAACCTGCGTGTATACACAGAAATCGTAGAGGAGACCGCGTGTATACGCGACTGTAAATCAAAAACCCGCATACAGGAAGAAAAGGTGCATAAAATCAAGGTAAACAGACAGGCTGAGACAAACTTCACACCAATCAGACTCTACCAGGTGTACATGCCCCCATACCCGACATAGAAACAAGAGAGAAAGAGCAATTCAAATACATTGAATGCTGAGAAAACAACCCCCAAAGGACAACTACTAGGAACTCCCCAGCGGAGTCGCCAATTCTGTTACAGAGAGAAATTCCTATGGCTTGGGGTACCACAACAGATAGCTTGACTCCAGAAATCAATCTTTCCCAATATGCAATAGAAATAAAATTTCTAACACTAAAGGATCAGACCTCGTACCTTATTCCAGACGGTTAAAGTAGATCCCCGTTGAGCTTTCCGAGCTTTCCAATCTTCAGCTTGAATTTCTATATTACTTCCTCAAGAACAAGTAAACAATCCAAGCATTCTATATATCATGGTGTTAGATCTATTCTAGCATATATAATCAATAATGTAAAAGCATTTGACATAGTCCCATGGATAAAATATTCATTCAAATACACATCATTGGACAGGAAAAGATATTTCTATTAATATAAATCAGAGATTACAAGATACAACCTCTGACGGCACTTCTACGAACCGGAGAAACTGAATCCCCCACTTGGGCCTCCACCACTTCAATCCTCCATCTCTCGATAGCAAGCTCACAAGCAAAAGGAAAGCTTGGGAAGAACACAAAAGTGCTCCAAGGGACAAAGGGATGCAGACTCAAGCATAAGTTACGGCAACAATGGACTATAGTTTTGTTGCTCTCAATTCTCTCTTTTTCCTTCAATGTACCAAGGGGTTCCTTATATAGCTTTTCAAAAGGGGTAATGAAAGGTCGAATCCGGGCGATATCAAGGCATATGGAAGGCCAGGAGTCAGATGAGTTAGATCCATGTCAAGGAAAACTCCAAAAGGATTTGGATTATTTACACATGCCAATGTACATGGTTTTAGTGATCAAACCCGCGTATGTACGCACTTGTAAGGTTAAAATTCGCGTATAGCATTTTTCATGTGTTTTTAGGGATGATAAAGGAAACATCAAAGGACAAAAAATGGTCCATAGGGGCTAAGGAGTCTGCAACAGGAAAGGGGAAGGCCATACAATGTGTGATTCACCTAGAGTGGTGAAATCCGCTATAACAATAGGAGACCAGACTAATCGTGGATTATTCATGCCCTCCCATGTTTGTCTTGCCAGTATATTAACATATGATCCCAAGTCTAATATGATATAGTCCATATCATAATCTCCAATCTATGCAGTCATTCGTGGTTCTTGGCCTGTCTTCACATTTCTCCCAATATGATTAACTCTTTTCTCAGGTTGCAAGTCTTATGAGGTTTCTTCTATGAGTGTTGTTAATTCTATGACAACATCTTTATCATGGATTAGTGCTAAACAACTTTTGAAAAATTCTTTGAGCTTACTAACCTTTTTCATTGATGGCTTACTGATTAGTTGTTCAAATCTTTCGGTCATAGCTCTAACTTGTTGAGATGTCAATGGTTTATTGGTATTAACAAATTATTTTCACACCTCCAAGAAGACTTCTTTCTCTTATTGAACATCTAGCAGAGCTTTCTTTTTTTCCACAGGTCTTACATGGGGTTGTCCTTGCCACACACTTTGGTTTGCTTCTGTCACAACACCTCCTCTTGTGATTACAACAATGTTGGGTTGTATTAGCTCAGTAGAAATCATATGAATATTTATATTGGGGTTTGGATTCAGATTATGCACCGGGTTGGGGTTAACGATAGTTCTAGCCTACCATTTCGCAATAAGCTGTGAATAGTGTTTGAAAGTGTGATCAAATTCTTTACAATATGTACAATTTTTTGCAGGACTTTGAAAATCTCAGGAAAAATGTCTTGGATTCCCACAATTATAACATACAATTTGGCCTCTTCCTTGACCAAATCCTCCTCCTTGTTACTTCCCTTGACCTCTAAAATTCCCACCCCCCCTTTGCGGAGGGTATTATTGTTGTTGAGGATACTGATTATGTTGGTATTGTGGTTGAGGATATTGTTGTTGTTGATACTACTCAGGATGATACTGAGGTTGCGCTCGTTCATCTTGCATTTGCTCATCATTTTTCATTAAGTAGGTATCCATCATTTTTTTTTACAGTAGTTGAAGTGCTCTACAGTCTTTCTCATCATGACATATTGATCTATATAATTTACAATACATATTAGCAGGTGCACTTACAATCTTTTGTAAGTATAAACATTCCTCAAAATTGTGACCTCTAGTCTGGAATATTCTACACCAAGGCATTCCTTGGGTATTTAATGGGTTCGACGCGCCCGTTGTGACATAGTTCATCAGCGTCAGGAAATTATCTTTATGGTGTTCATCTAATCTGCATCTTGAACACCATAGTTCCTCTTGAAATTCTTTTCCTCTCTTAATGTCTTGGAGATGCACCGTAATATTGGCCAGCTGCAACTGAATTTGCATCATTCCCGAGCCAGTGTCCCCAACTAGCGAGGATTCTAACTTCATTGCTATCTCAAGAGCCTCTGTTTGTGACACGAGTTTCTGTTGCATCAACGGGGTTCATATATGTGGCAGCAAGGCAACAATGAACCATTCCTTGTGTTGCAGATCTGACATTTGGAAACTCACTTTGGCCATTAATGTCTTAAATCTCTGGTCAAATTACCAAACAAGTTCTGTCGGTAGCTGCTTAATCTCTTTGATCTTAGTGATGCATTGTGACTTAGAATTCAGCTTTTTGAATTCATTGATCAAATCAAGTAGAATCTTGTTGAGTGTTTTCCAGACAAATCCTATTAGTACTATGGAAAATTTCATATACCAGTCCAGCGCACAACCTTGTACCATTTTGACCATTTGTGCTTTCTTGATATTCTCATCCTAGATCTGTCGTACAGTCTAGAAAACATCACATAGAAACCAATGCTACTCTAGGTATTCCAACCCATTCCCATTGAATATTGGGATCTTAATGTCAATTCCAGCCATTGGATTTATTGCTATTGTATTGACTACTAGTACAGTTGGAACAAAATTTGGACTAGTCGGATTTCCTTGTCCGCTATTTACAGTGTTAGTACTACTCGTATTTACAGAAATACTTGGAGATAGGTCTCACGATCTTACCTCGGGTGCTGTAGGTGAGTTCTATGCACATTCTTGTTCTGGAGCTTCAGTAAACTCTTCAGACTTTTCGTTGCCTTCTGATATCGGTTGATATTCTTCTTCCTTGTCACAAGAACCTTCATCTAAGTATGATGCAAACTTGTAGCCTTCTTATTCTATATCTATGCTACAACTCCCTCGTCCGAATAGAGTTTTTCATCTTTTTCTGGACCTGAATCTTCTTCCACTTCTTAAAAATCCAAGCTCTAGTTTAGTTCCACTATCTACTGGGAACATCTCACTCTAGAGTTCTGCTGAGACATAGCCACCCTTTTCTATTCATTCTAGCATCTGTAGAATGCCTTTTTTCACATAAAATTTATTTTATCCATGTCTTCAAAGATAATAGGTATTTGCTGCTTGGTCCTTGGAATTTGTTTTCTCTGCCTCATTGTATGAGATTATTGTGTCAACAACAAACTCAATAATATATCCTTCTAGGATACTGTATACCCAAAAATCCACATCCCTTGATGTAGGGTTTTTTACTCTTTTCAACCGCTCGATCAAGAAAGAACTCCATTCTTTTGGTTCTCCCCCTTAGAAATTCCCTTGTTGGGTTGCTAGATTACACAAACACTCATGCAACGCAATGGGAAACTCAGAAAAGAAAAATATTGTGAATTTCTGAACAAATGCACCGCTCTAACCACTTTGTCAGCGTCCACCGATATCCTTCACTTTATTTTCGTGCAAACTCTAACTCTTTGGCATCCACCCAATCTTGGATCTCCAGTTTCATGGGTTTCCACAACATATCCCTCACCACAACACTTTAAGGTCTCGACAATGGAACCATTTGTTGGATTTTTTGTCCCTCTCTCACGCTGGACCTAGGTTCATCCCCTTCTTAATCAGCACAACAAAGCCCAATATATCGGCCCAACGAAGTGGAGCTCAGCCGTCAGTACCTATGACACAGATGTCATCTCACTCGAGATATCTCAGTCCTTATGGGTAACTTCCAGAACCATGTTTCTGTAGTTTGTGCAGGAGGGTGTTTTATTACCTTGGAACATTCACACATATATCTAAGATACTCCAATCATTCACACATATATACAACATCTAACATGGAAACCCATCCAAGAAAAAACCACAAGGTTTTCTTCATCTTGCATGAGGAAATAGATGCACCTTTTGTATGCACACAAAGCTACAAACTTTGTTTTAGATCTTCTCTTCTCTCTTCACAAACTTTTCCTCCCTCTCATGCTCTCTGATCTTCTCTCTTATTCTCTTCCTATTCTACTCCTCCTAGCAATCCACACACAGCCTAGATCAACTCACCCTTCTCTACTTGTCTGTACACTCAGTTGTAGAACCCCTACTCTGATGCACTTAGCGATATAGAGTTACTCGACGAAAACCTACTACTTCCAGCTTCATTTATCTTAACAACTATCAGGATGGCTATCTATCTACTGTCTAACTATCTCAATGTCTAGCATCTAGCATCTAACCCAACAACAACTTGGGTTCCTTCTTTTATATCTACATTACAGACTCGATACAGATCCCATACATTCTTGTTACAGACTCAATATCGGCTCGATACAGACTCTAACAGACTCATTACACACTCCTTTTCAGTCACTTTCTCAGTCGACTTACTATATCCAGCCAACAGGATGTCTTTCCTATTCTAGTAACACATAACGAAAGGAACTATCAGCCTTACTTACAAATATGCCTTCATGTGTGTGGCTTCCACTGGCTCCATTTGAGCTCGTACCCATGATTGTTAAGGATTGTCACTTTCTCAGCATTATTCCTTACTGTCACTTTCCATTCGTTACATTATCTGCATGCCTGCTTTTGCCAATATTCTGCCATGTCATCTCATATCTTATTCTATCCTTCAGTCGCATCTTACTTATCTGGCACAACTTCCTCATCCCATTCCTTCTCTTTATCTTCTTCTTCTCTTTCCTTCTTATGTCACAACGTTATTCCCTTTCCTTTAATGTTGGTTCTTCTGTCATAAATCCTTCCTCTTCTCCTTTACACTCTTCTTCTATACTTAGGCATAAATATACATGAGATCTAGCCTTCTCTTCCGAGGCCTAACAAGAGACCTTACACTTGGATTTCCATATGGAATTTATCCTTCCTGCTCTAATCAACCTCTCCTATTTGTAACTGCTCGGTCTTCTTCATCCATACTAGCTTCTTAGACTTTTTCCTTTCATAATTTGTTCCTTCATATGAACTGGACTTCCTTAATGAGCTCTATGATAACCTTCTCATGGTTTGTTTATGTGTAGTCCAACAATATTGATATTTGTGCCCAAATCCACTGCAACTATAACACCTCATCGTATGACAATATGCCACAATGTGATCAACATGGTTACATGTCCATCACCTGACTGAGCTATTGGAGCTTCCACCACTTCTTTGATCAACTCCATATCTCCATTCTTGAGAGTGTCCCTAGCTATAGGCCTTTGTATTCTGATCTTCAAATATTCTTGCATTGGTATTCTTCCATGGTTCACTGGTTTTTCTCATTGATGTGTAGGAAGGAATCTTCCTTGGTGGACTTATTTGACTTGCACATTCTTGGGCTTTGTAACCAGACCCACTACATGTGTAGCATCTCAATGTGTGACAGGAGGAAACAATATTTCCAACTTGGTTACATGTTCATCATCTAACTGAGTCATTTGGGCTTCCATCCCTTATTCTTCCATAAAATATACAATCCATAGCCTTATGACCAAAGTTAGAACAAAAATAAAAATAACCATTGAAACCACTTTCATACCTGGGACTTTGGTTCCATATTGGATTTGTTTCTTTTCTGATCATTCTTAGAGGAATAGACCTAACTACTTGTTTCATTTTTCAACTTCCAAAGTCCTTGTTGTCATGTACAGGTGCATGAGGAGAAACTTTGGACGTTGATGGACCTGCTTGTGGAGTCTTCGGAGACCAAGTGTTATATTCATATTTTTCCTTGTCCTTCTTGTAACCAAGATCAATTCTATCACATGGAGATCTTCGGAAATCAAACATCTTATCTAGGACAATTGAACTGTCCTTGAACTTGACAAAAGCATCATTCCTCTCACCTTTCTTATTGAGACGAACTACCTCCATTTCTAGCCTTTGGATTTTTTGCTCCTTTTCTTCCAACTGATTCTTCAAGATTTATTTCACTACCCTATTGTCTTCCTCCACCCGAGTCTTCAAATCATGATTATCCTCCCTAGTTTCTTCAAGATCTTCTAAGTCTTCACCATGATCTTCTCCTTCTTCCTTTTGACTGATCAATTTAGTCTTTAGTTGTTCAACTTCAACATCCTTGTCTTTCATCTGATCCCACAACTCTTTGTCCTTTTTTTGAGCTTCACAAGAAACACTTTCATTGTCCTAGTCTTCTACGAATATTCATTCAGGAGTCCAAGGTTTTCTTTTTGAACTTCGTGAAGTCATTGTGGTTAATATTTATTATGTCTAGGAACCAATTTGATCTGAGATCAATATTCAACAACATGAGATGTATCTCATGTGCAACCTTTGATAGGCCTTCATCATCATCTGCAAGAACCTTCTCAATTTAATCACACAAGCTATCATTACAATCACAACAGTACCTAACTTTACTAGAGTCCTCTTCTTGATTGACCTTTTTTGGGTTCTTATATTTTTATTCATGATTTGTTTTTTGGGTTCTAGTCTTTCCTTCTGATACTCTCTTTCCAACTTTGACCATAGGTCTTTGAATGAAGTGTATTCCCCTACACTTTCTTTCATTGAGCTGGGAAGTCCATCCATGAGGAAATTTAAGACCGTAGTATTGTCCTTCTTTGCAGCTAATTTTCCCTTCGTGTTTGATGAAGCGGGTGGATTGATCACAATCTCCCAAACACCAAACTTCTAAATATATGCCATCATATTTCTACTCCAACTAAAATAATCTTTCACATCAAGTACATGCATGTCATTGCTTGATGACTCTTCTTTTGATTCCATTGTGTCTCCACAGATCTCCTTCAAGATTGCTAGGCTTGTGACGAAGGCCTGCTATGATACCAATTTTTGGACACAATGGCCACACTTAGAGGGGGTATGACTCAGTGTGTGAGCAATTTTAAAATTTGTATCTTCTTATAGTCAATCAAAGAATATCAATCATTATTTCATCAATTGCATAATCAAATTTATCATGAGTCATACGCACAACATCACATCAAAAGAGACACAAGAATATATGAAATTTTTATCTTTATTTATTGTACATGGAATACAACAATCTTCTCGACTACAATCAACACCAACTAATGAAAAGAACACCACCTCTCATAGTAGGACCAAGCCTTGTTTTATTAGCTCCAACTAAGAAGGGTTTGAGGAGTCCAATCCTCAAGTGAAAGATTCTTCTTGTGAGCAATCATATGGATCTTATGCATAACCAACCTATGCTATGCACATCAATATCTGCTCATCCATCTCTGGTTAATCTTCTCATCGATATCTGGTCAATATGCTCATCACTTCTGCTCAACACTGCTGCTCATCACATCTGGTCACCACTGTTGCTCAAGTATCTTTGCACATCAAATTTTCTCATAAGTAATGGTCATTATTTTCTACTCATTATTTATTCTGTTCAAGCTGGTCAATATACTCATTTACACATCATTGTACACCTCACCATACACAATTATTGATAAATTAATTATTCTCTTCTTTCATAGAGCATAAGGCATGCATTGTCAAACACAATCATCATACGTATGCATCATCGTCATGCGGTATGCATCTCAGTGTCCATCGCTTATGCATCATCATCATCAAGTATACATCATAGTTCATAGGAGAGCATCATCACACTATGGTATGCATGTACATCATATTGTATAGGAGTGCATCAACATCATAGAGTGTCATCATTATAACATCCATTATCATCATAAAGTGTATCATATCATAGCATAAAGGTATGCAAAGTGATCATAATATCCTCCATAATTACTCCAAATATATATACCAATATGGAGGCTCACATACTAAGATCAAAGATTAACTCTATCCATGAGAGACATTTGCCATCATAAGAGAAACACAAAAGTATTAACCATACCTTTTCAAATATCACAATATGAAGAAACAATAGAAAAAACAAAATAATCTCTCTATCTTGTCATCACATAGCCCTTGTAACAATATTTCCAATGAGCCAAGAATTTTGTAAGTTTGATTCCATATGAGAAAGTTATGTCAATTTTAGGGAAGATGCCCATAAATTTCTCATCCCCAAAGTTTCACACTTTTCTCCAAGAGTTGCAAAAATACTGAGAGAATTGATAATAAAAAAATGAAATGTTTGATATTCTAATTATATAGGTTTTGGAGGAAAGTTAGTACCTCAAACTGGGCTAACATGCAATTCAAAATTACAAACAATTAAATTATCTTTTGTTTGGTTGGTTGACCCAAAAAGGTGGGGTACACCAACTTCAACAATTCATATCTCTTCAACTGTAAGGAGTTAGAAGATGCTCTAAATATCAACAAAAATGGCTTGAATATGACTATCTCCTTATGATGGGTTTATTTGAAAATTCTTGGTATAATACCCTTAAATTCTTCAATATGTTAAGGACACCAAAGACCCCACACATGTGGGTGCCAAAGACCATACCAAAAACTACAAGAGTTTCAAAGTCTAGTTCAAAGTATTCTTCATCATATCAAGAAATGCCCATGGGTTCTACCTCCATCTACATCCCAATATCCATATAACCACAAAGAGGACCATACATCACCATCAACAAGCTACCAAGTGTGTGGGTTCAAGACCCAAGGCACCACATGCAAGGGTTTCAAGGACTATTTCAAAGATATCATATAATATTTAAACAAGATACTTTCCATGAACTTCAAGCCCATCACATAGAACTCCATATACAAGTTGTGAAGGAATCATGAACAAGCATTCCATCATATCAAAGGCTCCAACAATCATGGGGTTACAAACCACCATATGTTCCAAGACCCAAATCATTTCCAAATGCACCATCAATCATCATATAGTGTCCAAGGGTCATCATGATGACATTTATGTGGGTGCCAAACATTCTCATGCATAATGACCATCTCCAAGGGTTCCATTACCCCAACAAGGACTACATGGGCATCAGTATGTTCATCAAGGGTTCCAATTCTTCATTAAGTCATTAATTACCACATCATCACCTTTAAGGGGAAAAGGACCATTAAGCCATCAAATGTGGGTCCAAGGGATTCTTCATCAAGAAAGGGCCTTCATAGGATTCTTCAACCACCTCATCCACACCAAGAGACCTCTAAGGGTCAAGATCCATCTTGAAATCAGCTGTGGGGATGCTAGACCTTCTCTTGGGGTACCATGACATCATCAGAGCATTACTAAACACATAATAGGTAATTAATGCTTCTCCAATCAATCTAGGGATTCAACATCTTTCACAAAGGCTTCAACACCATCTCCAGGGTCTTCAGCACCATCAACAAGGCCTTCCGAGCATCTTTAGCAAGGTGGTGGCTACAAGATCCAGCCTTGTGAGTACAAGGACCTTGCAATTGGGTACAAGGTGCTTCAAGGCACAAACCCACTCTATAAGGGGTCCAAGGAATTGCAAGTGAGACTTGGTGGCATCAATGACAACCTGTGGGGCCACTACAAGTCCATGTTGGCATCAATTACAATTTTATCAAAACACTCCCTGGTGAAACTCCTTCATAGTTTGTTGGGCTTCATTCTCCAACAAACAATTTAACAAAATACACCCTAGGTCTTTCCAATATAAAGATTGGTTCATAATGAAAAAAAATTCTTCCTTTAGCTCCACTGATCTAGCTTTGGTTTTAATTATTCTTAGAGGTGCTTGTAAATTCTACAAAACATACACAATATCACTATACCAAGGAGATAAACTGAAATTTATAATCACCTGTAATCATGAATTCGACTGATTTGAATGATTAGACAAGACATTCAATTGCAAAGATTCATAGTTCGAATCAGTCATTAACTTTTCTAGTCCTTGTCATTTAGCCAACTTTGTAGGAATGATCTCCAAATCATACTCCAGTAAAAATGCTATCCATTTTTCTCCTTTTCCCCTTTGGACCAGGGTGGTTAAGAGTGTTTTCGCCACATTTTAGGGCACATAAGCAATGATATGAGAATGTAAAATATACACCCTAAAATACTTCAAAGACTTGATAAAATGCATAGGTATACTTTTTCATGATGTCATATTTCAATTCTCCATCCCTCAATACCCTATTAAATAAATAAATGGGTTTCTCTGCATTCTGTTGATTCTTTTGCAACAATACTCCAACTATTGTATGCTCAAAAGTGAAAGAGAAAAAAATAAAATATTTAGAAAAATATGGGATGACTAGAACAGGGGCTTATGTTATTTCTTTATTGATGTCATTAAAATATTTCTTAGCTTCCATATTCCATTTGATTTCACAGTCTTTCCTCAACATATTTGTTACATTCCTTAAAATTTCTACAAAACTTGGGATAAACCTCCTTGAAAAAGTTCAATTGACCAATGAATTATTGAATCTCCATTGTCACAACCTAGCCAAAAAAAACCAGTCTATAGCAGTTCCCACTTTGTCAACGCTCAACTCACCACAATCTCCTTGAGCACTGGCCCAGACAGGTTTTACCCTGCCCGGAAACACCCATGAAGCGGGTGAAGTCTAACCCAAGATGTTCAAGGGAGAGCTATCTGAACCAAGTTTTCATAGAATAGAAGAGGACTATGGGAATCAAAAATTCATCAACTTATCTAACATATATGACCAGTTACTCAATCATCATTTCCACTACTAGATCGCATCATCTACTCAAAACATAAATAATCATACTGTTGTGCAAATAGATCCAGACAGATAACATCATTTAAAAGCAAGAAACATTGCATCATATATCCATGTCGTATATTAAATTTTCATTCACCATTAGATCATAGAAACAGAAAGACAAAAAAAGATAAAAGAAACAACAATTCACATCAACTCCTGTCTTATCATATTACTTATGCTCAATGATTCATAGATCCAAAACAATTCACAATTCAAGCTCCAGCCCTTTTCCCTTCAAATCTCTCTCTGAAATATCCTCAACTTCTACCCTCTGACACTTTCAATTCTACTTCTATTTATAGGCTTGTTCCTTTACATTCAAGTTCCACTTCTAACTAATTCTTAACGAATTATTAATTGAATCTACAAAATAGTGACCAATATCCACAAAATATTGTCCAAAGTACAAAAAGTGACCTAAAATACATAAAATAGTCTATTTTATGCCGTGTGCACCATATTTTACTTGTGCAGTGTCTTTTGAGCTTGCATGACATTCATGATGCCGTGAAACTAACTTGTCCCAAAACCCCTGCCAAGAGGCCCCCAACACAATCTTGTGGCTTGCCCTCGAGCCACGCTTAACCAGACATGGTAAACTCAATGATATTGGCTTTGAAATCTGCAAAATGTTGGGTGATTGATCTAACTTGATCCTTCACTTGTTACGTAATCTCCTAGATCACCTTTAGATCATGGTTGACAGGGTGCTCAACCATATTTGCAGCAATGTTTTCCTTGCCTTCTTGTGTGGCTTGGAGCGCAGAAAATGCTTTCACTAATAGTTGTGCTCCAATCTCTCGGAACTCATCTAACTGTGCACTGCACCATTGTTGCCTTTCCCTTTCACTTGTGACTCGCTGCTACATCTCATTTAGCTCTGACACCTTGGTGATCTGCATCATAAATGACATTTATTTGAGTGATGTCTTCAGGGTCGAGCGATGTCTTCAGGGTCGCCAATTTCCTGTTCACTTCTTGCAACTGTGCAGTCAATTGCTCTAGTTGTTCGTCCTGCACTATGTTGCCCCAAACTTGTGTAGTGGGATCTATGACTTTGTTGGCATCCTGCACTAACTCATCAAGCTGTGTGGCCATCCCTTCTATCTCATCCTTCCTTGCGGCTATATGTTCTAGTGGTGTGGAGGGGTGTATCAAAGCATCCAAAATGTTGGTTTCGCTTTGTACCTACTCAATAACAACTCCAAGTTTCTTTTCTTTGGCTACCACATCTAGCTCTGTTGTGCTCTCCAAGACATGCTAATAGGAATCTGCTACTATAGATTCCAACTCCTTATGCGCTCTCTTCAAGAACTCTATCTCCTGTGCTTTGTCCTTGGTCAATTTCTCCTTGTCTCGACACAATTCTTCTACCTCTTTTTGCATTGCATCTGCTTTCTTCTGTGACTGCAAGTACTAGTCGCTGATATTCTTCTCCCTATCGACCAAATATTGGTTGGAAACCTGCTATATGTGCACTAAAGTCTTAGTATACAATCTATTGATATCCAATGCAACATTCTGCAGCTATTGCAGGGAGGTATTTAAGTCCTCCCATATGAAATCAATCGCAGCTGGGGAAATTTGAACATTCCTGGCCCGCATCTCAGTGTTAATTGACGCGTACTCCTGTGCAGTTGCACTCTTTGGTAGTCTTTGCAAAACAACATTATAAACAGAATCCAATTTATTTATTACTTTGGCGAATCCTTCATGTGATCATTTCTTCATTTCCTTTTTGGCGACATCATTCGCATCATTGACAGCCTTGACAAGTCGGTGCAGTTGTGCTTCCATTGTTGACACGGTGTTGTTGTTCGCAGACTGATCCATGCACTTCTTTGCTCTGATTTCCTATAGTATTCACTATGTTTCTGGGTCAGTAGGTGTCTTTGTTGATGCATCATCATCTGATTGGTGGTCATCGTTGCGCACAGGATCCTCAAGTGCATCCACCGGTTTGTTTGTTGAAACTTCTGCTATACTGATTGGTTCTCACCACTCTGTAGGCCAACCATTAATATTTTCCTTGAAATCCTTATCAAACACCTTATACCTCATTGGTAGGGTCTCCCCACGCATGAACGTAAACAATGTGGGGTCCAATTGAAAAATGTGCAATCCTCCGATACTTTTCTATGATAATTCTTCTGTCAGGCGTGGAAATTTTACCACTTCCTCCTGCAGCGCTTCCTAGCATATCCAAAATTGGATCAAGCAATCTACCATTCTCTCTACTTCCTTTATCCACCATAAATTTTGATATCTGACACCCTTGTACACCTCTATTGCTTTGACATCCATCCCTTGGTAATCCTCTGGTTCCATCCAAGCTACCAGCGCAATGAAAATGAGGAGTCAACTGTATGTAAATTATCTTGCACTCGTGTGTGTGGCCTCTGCATCCTCCACTTGCTGGTTCATCAGAAAAAAGGGACCAATTCATTTGTGTGCCTTGCTTATATAACTCAGTAGATGCAACCACCCCGAAATTACATTGAATCGGGTGGTTCTTCTTTACTACTTTACTAGACAGAATCCTGGCACCAATATGGACCTCGTGATCATTTATGCTATCAATGCGGTAGGCTCTCCCATCATGATCTAGAGCATAGAACTTATTTATATTCATTTCCAACTTTCTGTCATTATCTTTTCCTCAAATATACTGTGAGGGGTTGGGCCCATATTTGGGTAGCCCTGTTATTGCTGAAATCAATTCCACCATGACTGCAACCGACTCATCTATCCTTAAATACCCACCATGAAAACATGCCAAAATTTGTTTCACACATGCATTCACCTCAATTGGCCTCCCAAAGTGCGGCATATTGAGCATCCCGAGTAATCCAGCTTTGTCTGATCCTTTTTCCCAATCCTGCGGAATACACTCTATTAGGGATCCTTCTACTAAGACTATTGGAAGATATGGCTTCTTTGTGAAATCCTATAATGCAAGCAGGTCGTGGTCTTCGCACCTGAGCTACATCAGTGGGGGAACAATATCAAAATTGCATACCATTCCTTGTGGTATCACCGACATCCTGATCTGATATCTTTGATTCTTTGTGGGCCTCCTGCCTTGCACACCAGGTTGACTAGGAGGGATGTAGCCAAGGATTTCCTTGATAGAAACCCATGCCCTAGCAGTAGAATCCATAACTTTAGGACTTGATGGCCCCACCTATGGTGTACCTTCTCCATGTTCCCTTGTGTTCATTCTGGTGCGTTGGTTCTGTGATACTAGAGAGATAGGCTTCTGCGCCTTCCTCTTCGTTGACAAGACAACTTGCATACTTGTGACTTCTTCTTTAATTACAACTGGTATGAGTAGTGAATCTCGCTCACTTGAAATCTCAATGGTGTATAGGTTTCTCTACATACCATACTAATTCCCATCTTGAATTACTAAGCTCATGCCCTCTCCAAACTTAGTAACTTCCTTACTCTTCTCAGCTTTTCTCAACAGCTCTCTCGACAACTCGGTAAATCTGCAACTCAATGTAATTTAACTCTGCACAATGGTGTCTTCCGACCATAGCAAGCTTCCTCTTATAGCACCAAATCGACTCATATTTCATCATTATGATCAAATCATTCATTAACTACCCAAATCTGCCATCGATTCTACCAACCCAATAGTTGGATCCATCATCATTACACATCACTTCTACAAGTGTCACCGTTTAACTACTTTAACTGTCTTCCTTTATGACAGATGTGACTCCTGCTCGTAGCTCTGTGGCTATAGGAGCATGAAATCCTAAATACACTACTAAATCATAATATTGCACAACCACCTTATCTTGGTGCACCTTCCATTCATCCATCATCCTATTTCCTTTTTTTTCCCGCAGTGCCTTACACACCACGCTGTTTTGAGCTCGCCCTATAGGGCTTCAACCTGCTACCATTCACTAGATTTGGTAGCATCGCACCATCTATCTGTTGTAGCTAAACTGTACCTCCTAAGGTAATGGAATTAACAAGATATGGACCTGACCAATGCATCTCTAACTTAACTGGATTCTTCATGAACTTACTGTCGTACATTAGTACCAATTCTCCTTGCTGAAACTATTTGTTCTTTATGTGGCGATCATGCCAAGCCTTCTGTCGATCCTTCTCAATGCGCTGATGGAAACCTACTATAAATCAGTCCTCTTCAAGCTGTATCAACTACATCATTTTCTCCTCTAGCACTACTTCATCATCCATGCTCTTCGCTGCTGCAATGCGCAGACTGGGAACAATGTACTCCATAGGCATGACTGCCTCTTTCCCGTATACCAATTTGAATGGTGTCTTCCTCGCCAATCTCTTGCAAGTGGTATGATATGCCCACATAACTATGGGAATCATCAAGTCCCAGTCATCGTAATTAACATTACATACCTTGGTAAGCACATGCTCCAGGATCTCGTTGAAAGCTTCTATTATTCCATTCTCCTATGGATGATATGGGTACTTTTCTTATGTTGTATTTGTAACTCTTCTGTCAGTGCAATTACTATGCAGTTGATGAAGTGACTGCCTTGGTCGCTCATCAATATCCTTGGACACCCAAACCACGTCACAATGTTGTCAAATAGGAATCTTGCTGTTGTCGCAAAGGTGCAATCCATGACTGGTGCGGCCTCCTCCCACCTTGTCAAGTAGTTTGTCACGGTGATTATGTACTGCTTCACAATTATTTTCCCAGGTGGGTTGATTGGACCCACAAAATCCACAGCCCATTTATCAAAATGTTGCAAGGTTACTTACGCCACTCGTGGCATCTCATCCCTCCATGATGGTTTTCTAGTGCGTTGATAGATATCACAGCTCTGCGCATAATCTGTCCCACCATTATGTAAAGTGGGCCACCAGAGCCCTACGCAAAAAACCTTTCTCATAGTAGCTTGTCCTCCATAGTGTCCACCACCAAATCTCACATGGGCCTCCTCTAAAATTTCTCCTTGTTCATGTGGTAGGACACATCGCTGCAAAATATCGTGTGGGACTAGTTTATAGAGCTAGCCAGCAATCAAATTGAAATCTGAGGAATTAACCACCAAATGCTTCTTCTGACTTGTTGAAAATTCCTATGGTGTGACTCTCCTCCTCAAGAACTGAATGATTTGATCGTAATTATCATCTTCTATGTCGAATCTGAACAACTGTGCATCTGACAGTCCCTCTTCAATATTTTTTGGCTCTTCCCCTATCTCAATCCAAGATAAATGATCAAGGCCAGCATTCAAGCGACCCGGCTGCACAATTATCTGAAAATCAAACTCCTAAAAGAGAAGTAGCTAGCAGAATATCCTCCCACCCAACATAGGATTAATGACTAGGTACTTCAAAGAAGAATTGTCGGTAAAAATATTAAAATGACTACCAAAGAGGTAATGTTTGAATTTTTGCAGTGCATATACCATTGCCAGACCCTCTCTCTTTGTCGTCGTATAATTTTTCTCAGCAAATGACAACTTTCGATTAACGAAAGAGATCGGGAGATCAAGATCTCCTTCACTTGGTTGCGCAAGCACCACACCCAACGCAAAAGATGATGCATCCACATGGATATGAAACTCCTTGTTCCAATATGGGAACACAAGTATTGGTGCCGAATCCATCTTAGGCTTCAGTGTGTCGAAGCTTCCTTAACATTCTTGACTCCATACAAATGCAACATCTTTCTTCAATAGTTTCTCCATAGGGGCAGTAATCACAGCATACCCTCTGATGAATTTGCGATAATACCTGGTGTGCCCCATTGTCTCCCTAAGGATATTCACTTTCGTCATCGGTGGAGAGCTCAAAATGAGCGCTATCTTCGTAGGGTCAACCAAAAATCCTTGCTTGCAAACAATGTGACCCAGCAACATTCCAAAAGGTGCACGGAAAATACATTTTTTTAGCTCAATGCAATCTGATGCTGTCGACATCTTTCCAACATCAGTCGCAGGTTTTTTAGATGATCCCTAATCAGAGCATACACTGTCCAATCATCCATATAAACTTATAGGAACTTCTGAATGAAATATTTGAATGCAACAACAACGACCCAAGAAAATATCGTAGGTTCATTCTTCAATCCAAAAGGCATTACTGTGTACTGGAAACTACCCCATTCAGTAACAAATGTCATTTTATGTCGATCCTCCTTTACGATCCTAATCAGGTGATAACTAGAGAATCCATCTATGAAAGAATACATCTCCTAGCTTCCTACTCCTTCTAGCACTTCATCTTTGAATGGTGTCGGAAATGGATCATGCATACATGCATCATTCAATTTTCTCAGATCAACAGAGATCCGAACTTGACCTATTTTCTTATCTTAGACCACCATAGGACTGATCCCTTTCGATTCTTCAACTGGCTCAATTATTCCAGAATCCAACATCCTATCCAGCTCAGCTTTAACCCTCTCATTGTATCGCGTATTCAAGTGATACGACCTCTTCCTTACTAGTTTCACATTTTTTTTAATGGAATATTCATCTCTCCCAAATCACCCAGTATTTCTTTCATTTCAGAGAATTTGGTTGGAAATAGATATTAAAATTCATGCAACAGATCTGTGATCTTTCCCATAGTCTCTTCATCCCAATAGTCCTGAATACTTGCAAAGTTTGGATTCTTCTCTGTCCCAATGTTGACTTTTCTAATCTTCAATAGCTGATTCATGGGATTGATTGATATATCCGGCGCTGCGACATCCCTACTCCCTTCTGTTTCTGGAATATTGATATTTTGTAGCTAATCATTGTCCTCGGGTTCACCAGACACATTATAACATTCCATCATCGACTGCATGTGGCAATGCGCATGTGGATTGACTAGATATGCAACTGAAACTACCTTCAACGCCACATCACAAATGAGTTGAAGCGTATTATGGACATCTAGATTGGTATCTGCAAAACATAAAGTATCAACAAAACAAACTATCAGCTCTTCCCAAGTGGTTATTTCTCTGTGCAACTCTGCTGATACATACCTTGATCTTGGTATTTCATCCAATGTGTGTACAAAGGCATGGACCCATTCATCCTTCGGTCGCGATTCCCATAGAGTCTGACCGCTGGGGTCATTCCACCCGTCTTACCTCCCAGTGTGATATATTTCTACATCACCAAAGTGCATTGTCATCAACCGTCGACCCTGTGCCCATCCAGTAATTGTCTTCTTATGAGCCTCCCACCAGCGTGTTAGAGTATCTTTTAGTGCTTCCTCTAGCACTAGAAATCACTATGGTTCTGATACCTTCTCTTCAAACTCCATTAAGAATGCAAACAGCTCAGGAATCCCCTCATAGATTGGCAATTCGATAATCTCGGTCGCAACATAACAAAATGACTACATGATTAAACCAAAATTCATAACTGACACCTCGTGCATGCACTTTTGCCAGTTTTCTAACGCAACGTCAGAATTAGAGGATGCAAAAATAGCGTTGTGCCAACCAAGTTCTCCATCAGCAGTTGGGTGGATGTATTCCTTTGAAATGTTGTAAGCATGATTCCATCCCCTAATAACTTCATCTTTCACTATTTCAATATATCTATGCCCTTCGTTTGGATCCATAGGAGCAATGACTTAGATGTCGTGGTTTTCAAATTTCATCATCCGCTTCTTGAAGTTAATTACTTCCATACTATCAGTGGCCCATCCAATCCCCAACAATTTTGGATAGGAGCCCCCCCATCAACAACTTCAATCACATCGAAATCAATGTAGGTATTCATACCTTCAACATCTATGACCAGGTTTGACACATATTTGATTGATTATACTTTAGCCTGATTAGCTAATCACAGTTGCACAGGGGACCAACGCAATGTTGACCTCCCCATATTCTACCATGTCTTCTTTGTCAGGATATTCACATATGATCCGAGATCTAGAATAACTGAATCTACTTCATAGTCCCCTATCTGAATGTTCATGCACATTTCTTTTCCCATATTTTTATTATGCAAAGAGTTCACCGCGGAGTCCTTCCACTCCTTACCTGATCAGTGCAACATGTTCTCAATCTCAGCAAGACCGTCGAGATATTTTTCCACCAACAAGTAGCTCTCAAAAAATTTCTGCAAGGTACAATTTTGTCGCAATGGTCCTGCATCCAACGAAGAATCAAAAGCAGAGGGCATTTACATTAGAGGAATTTTGGGGTCTAAAATGGGCCTCCTAAGGAAAATAATAAAATAATAGTTAAAATAATAAAATAATAGTTAAAATAATAAAATAATAGTTAAAATAATAAAATAATATTGATTAATTTTGGAGGAATAAAGAAAAAAACTACTTTTTGTGTTCGTATTTGCGACATATCTCCCTATTTTTTTACTCAAATTTCGATCGGGAGATCTCGTTGGATGCGGAATTTGATTCCGCATCCAACGAGTACCCACACTGCATACTTTTGGCAGACCTCGATACCCCAAAAACAAGAAATACCTGAAAAAACGTGATAATGACATCATCATCATGTTTTTTCAAGTATTTCTTGTTTTTGGGGTAGCGGGGTCCGTCAAAAGTATGCAGTGTGCATACTCGTTGGATGCAGAATCAAATTCCGCATCCAAGGAGCTCTCCCGATCGAAGTTTGAGTAAAAACACAATGAGATATGTTGAAAATACGAACAAGAAAAGTAGTTTTTTTAATGACAAATATGTCAATTCAACCATTATGGTTGACTTATTTTATTGAAATTATATTGGTTCTTGAATTCCAACTCATAAAAGCTTATTTTGGCATGTTTTCTTATAAGGCCTATTTTAGACCCCAAATTTCCTCTAATGCATAAATAGGTGAATTACTAGGATTTCTTCTGATCACATCTCACGCTTCAAAGAATGTATATTTCTCTGCAGCAATGTCAAATGGTACCTTCTTCTTTCCATCCAATCAAACCTACAGATGGGAGCCATCTTCTCCGGTCGTCACACCTATGGGGGTGATAATAGAAACATTGACATCCTCTATTCTGGGCTCTGTTGAAATCATCGCAACTCTCGATCCTTGATTCTAGTTTGTCGGTGGATTCTAGTTCATCGGTGGATTTTGATTTAATGGCGGGTTCATTGGTTGATTCACAATCTGATTCTGATACTGGTTCTGCAACTGATTTTGGTTCTGTAGCTGATTTTGATTCTGCAACTGAGGAACATTTCCTACCTTCCATCTTGTGATTAGTTATGGGAATTTATCGACAGTATGATCAATTGTGGTGCAGTATGTACACAAACATTGCAATTGTGGACAATCTCTCTAGTGATGTCTGAATACCCCACAATTGTAACACTGGACAGGTCTGTGACCTTGTCCTCCTCCTTTAGCAAAGCCTCATCCTCATCCTCAAAATCTTTCACAAAATCCTCCTTGTTGCTGGTATTATGGTTGAGCCAATTGTTGTAGCAGAGGATTTGACTGCTGGTGGACATACTGTTCTTCTTGAACATACTGTGGCTACGATAGAGCCATCGACATCTGATTATATTGCGATTGCGGTGCGAACTGTGGTTGCAGCGCAAACTGAGGTTGTGGCTGCAACAATATAAACTATTTCTATGGTGGTGGTGTATACTACGATTGAGGTATAGATTGTACCACCTGAGGCTTCAGATGTGATTACTATACTACGCGATGATCTTCACCCTTCACATAGTATGAGACATATGTCCTTTCCTGAAGCAGGTCATATGTGCAACAATATTTATCTTCATGCCCCACAAATCGACAAAATGAGAAATATAAGTTTGTCGGCTTCATCACCATCTTCTTGCATGTATCCACATTCTTCATGTTGATGCCCATAGACTTGGTATATGCGGCACCATGGTATGCTGCCACAACTCAGCAGGTTTAACACCCTAGATAATAGATAATTTCAGAAGTTAGGGAAAGTATCTTTGGTGTATCCATCTGCATGACATCGAGTGCACCAAAGGTCTTCACGATGTTCTTTCCCCTTCTTGATATCTTGTAGCTGAAGTGTTAAGTTCACCAAATTCTCCTAGATATGTTTCATACCAGCTGCACTTTCTCCAATAGGTGAAGCCTCTAACTTCATTGTAATCTCCATAGCCTTGCTCTGTGTCTCGATATTCTACTACATTAGCGGTTAACGGATATGAGATACGGATGCTGCGATAAACCACTCTTTGTGTTAAACATCACTCATTTCAAAAATGACTCTTTCCATTAGTGTCTTAAATCTGTGGTCAAAGTCCCAAACAGTTTCATTAGGAAATTGTTTAATCTCCTTTAACTCGGTAATATACTGAGATTCATATTTGGGCTTCCTGAATTCTTCAATTAGTCCTTTCCTAACTTCATCCAATGTTTTTGTAGGTGTCCCCATAGGAACTTGTATAAATTTCATCTACCAATATAGAGCACGACCCCAAAGAGTGGTTTCCATTCACCCTTCTTGACGTCATCGTTAGTAGCCTGTCTGACATTCCATACTGCCTGAAATAAAAACCGGTACTACTCATGATCATCGGTTTCATTTCCATGGAATAAAGGAAAATTTTTGTTCTTGCCCGCCATCCTGAGCCTTCTTGCTACAGACGTTGATCTACTACTAGAATGTTGTTGGCACGTCAGGTAAGCCAACATGGAACTTGTGTTTCTTCCCGAATGTGGAGTAGTGCATGGAGGCGTGGGTACATTGTTGCTGGGGTTTGATCTTACTACTATCTTGGGCGTAGTCTGGTTATGGTCGTCCTCTTTGTAGTTGTAGGGTTTATTTGTCATGTGTGGTCTTCCTTTGCAGCCTTGTGTTTTGATCACAACAGGAGCTCCCCCTATCCTCTGCCTCTTCTCTTGTTGAAACCTTTATCCTTCCCTCATAAGACCATTTTTTTCCTCAAATTCCCTCACAGTCTCATTGAAACTTGCACCCATATACCCCTTATCTTCGTATTCATCTCCCCCCTTTTATCACGGTATCCATCACCTCTACACACCAGAGTTCTACTACTCGAGGTGCATCTTTAGTATGCCCTTTTCACAAACAAGCATCTTAATTGACAATTGTAGACACAACAAGAACCTACCTCTGGGTTCATTGAAAATTTCCCTTTCTGCCTTGTTGTAGGATTTGGTGGTGTTGACCACGAACGCAGTGATATATCCTTCTAGGATACTATCCAACCAGACTTCAACAACCCGCGATTCCTTATTATCAGTCTCCTCCAACTCCTAGATCAATTCAAGGGTCCAGGACGTTAGCTCACCTCTTTGGAAATTTGTCTTCTTATAAGTGAACCACGCCAACCACTCGTACAATATAATGCGAAATTTAGAGAAAAAGTACTTGTGTGGAAAATCGTGTATGTACCTTGCCAACCAATTATCTATCATCAATCCAGGGTTTTTATTTACTGCCTTGGCAAATTCTCGTAGCTTTTGATTGAACCAATCTTGAATTTTTGGTCTTCTCGGGTGCCACATATCCTCCTCTTAGTCGCAACAAGGTCCCTGCAACCAAACCATTTGTTGGTGCCAACCAGCCAACAAAACCCAGTCGGCATGGGTTTCCACTCTGTAGATGCTCAACTCACCACAATCTCCCTGAGCATCGACCCAGATAGGTTTTACCATGTCAAGAAACTCCCACGAAGCGGATGAAGTCTCACCCAAGATGTTCAAGGGAGAGTTGTCGGAACCAAGTTTCTGCAGAATAGAATAGAACTATGGGAATCAACAATTCATCAACTTATCTAACATATCTGACCAGTTGCTCAATCATCAACAGGGCTAATCATCATTTATACTACTAGATCGCATCATTTACTCATAACAAAAATAATAATATTGTTGCACAAATAGATCCAGACAGATAACATCATTTAAAAGCAGGAAACATCGCATCATAGATCCATGTCATATATTAAATTTGCATTCACCATTAGATCGCAGAAATAGTAAGAAAGAAAAAGATAAAAGAAACAACAATTCAGATCAACTCCCATCTTATCTTATTGCTTTTGCAAAATGATTCATAGATTCAAAACTGTTCACAATTCAAGATCTAGTCTTTTTTTCTTCAAATATCTCTCCAAAATATCCTCAACTTCTTCCCTCTAACACTTGCAATTCTACTTCTATTTATAGGCTTGCTCCTTTACATTCAATGTCCACTTCTAACTAATTCTTAACCAATTCTTAACTGAATCTACAAAATAATGACCAATATCCTCAAAATATGGTACAAAGTACAAAAAGTGACATAAAATGCATAAAATAGTCTATTTTCTGCCATGTTTGCCATCTTTTACTTGTGTAGTGTATTTTGAGCTTGCCCGACACTCATGATGTTGCGCAACTAACTTGTCTCAAAATCCCTGCCAACAATCTCCCTCTTATTTCTAGGTATTTCTACCTTCAAAATAGCTTTTACTCGGTCTGGATCAATCCTAATCCCATCTTTTGAAATAATCATGACCAAGCAAATTCCCCTCTTTCATGAAAAAATTAGATGTTATAGGATTGAGGGAAATACCATACCTCCTGCATTTCAAGAATACCTTTTTCAAGTGCTTTATGTGATCCTTGTCAGATTTGGAGTGAACTTTAATCTCATCCATATATATTACAACAAAGTTATCTTTTTCCTTAGCAAAATCTATGTCCATTTCCCTCTGGAAATTTTCTCATGCATTCATCAACCCAAATGCATTTTTTCATAAATAAAGGTTCCACATGGTTTGTTGAAAGTTGTTTTTCCTGATCTTCAGGAAGAACCCTTATTTGGTTGTACCTAGAAAAACCATCCATTGTATAAATCCTCTTAGCAGCAACAACTTTCTACAATATATGATCCATCTTAGGAAATGGGTCGTTATCTTTCAATGAAACTTTGTGAAGGTTTCTGAAGTCTACACACAGTCTAATTTCTCCATTTTTCTTTCCGACGGGAACCAGATTAGATACCCACCTTGAAAATATGAGGGTTACAATCATTTTTCGTGTTGAATAACTTCCTCACCTCTTTCTCAATTAATGGAAACAACATTGGATTTATTCTTCTAGGATTCCATTTGAAAGGATTTTCTCCAAGTATAATGGGAATGGTATGTTGTATAATGGAGGTGTCATACTCTTTCAAATATTTGTAGTTCCAAGGAAAAACATTAGTATATTTTTTCATCAAATCAATATATCTCTTCTTCTCTTTTTCAAGAAGGTTTTTTGAAAGTTTCACTATTTTAGGAGAATCTCCAATTCCAATATTTTGATCCTGAATATCATTTTCATTAGGCTGTACTTTAGGATCCTTGTCTACATCATTCTGGTCAAACAAATTTTCTAGAGGTATAAAACCTCTGGGAATGTAATTACCTTTCAATTGAATAATTTTTTTTACCCCCAATCTTTTTTTTTAAACCTTTCTGTTCAACATTCTCATCTGCAAACTATTCATCATCTTGGATATTTTTTGAATTCTGGTTTTCTATTTCAATATTTGTATTTATAAACTCATCTAACAATTTTAAGAATCTCTTTATATATAAGTCATATTAAAACACTTCCTAATACTTATATTTGTCAGGGATAGAAGGTCTATTTACAATCTCAATTTTATACTTTTTCTTCGAATAGATAGGCACTTTAAAATTCCCAGCAGTAGTGGCTAGACAATGAGCTACTTGATTTTGCATTCTGGGAATTACCATGACTCTGTGTTCAGTAAAGAATTTTCCCATCATATCCCAAACTTCATTCCTATAAGCTATCATTATGGGATGTTTTTTTTGATAGCTATTATTCACTTGATTCACCATTAATTATAAATCTCCAAAGTCATCTATTCTTTTTCTTATAAATCATTTAAGGAATTTAATCCTAGTAGAAAAGCCTCATACTCAGCTATATTATTAGTACATTCAAATGTCAATTTAAAAGAGTACACTTTAAAATATCTATTTGGATAAATGATCCAAATACCTTCACCAACTCCCTCCTTGCTAATTGATCCACCAAAGTACATTGTCCATACCCCTTCATCATTTTGTTTCAGTTCCAATGCTTCTTTCCTCTTAGAAAATTGTTTATCTTCTTTCAGTTCATTTACTACTGGCAAGTCTTTTTCATTATTGAAAAAGATGGAAGATCCTAGATCAATATCTACAGCATATATGGGATGATTGTTGGGTTTATATTGATTTCTAACCACATATGCTAATCTCTTTTCCCTATATAATCTTCTATTTTCTCCATACAAAGGAATGTTTGCATAGGACATGTCCATCTTCAAAGTTCCTTTGAGCTTTGAAGCCCAAGATCTTGATAACAACATACCAAATTTTGGAGGAATATTAGCCACTAATACATCCATGATAATTCTCTTAACAGGGATCTGCGCAAGAGTAACTACCATATCTTTAATTATCCCCAAACATTTTACTATTCTAGAATCAAAGGAAAATAAATTTTTGTAAGGCCTTGTAATCTCTAATTCTAGACTTTCAACCACCACTCTTGGCATTAGATTATGTGCTGCACCAGAATCTAACATAGAATTATGTAAGATTATATCATGAACATTAAGGATAACATAGAACAATGGAACATCTTCTTCATTAGTGTCTTCAATTCTAGGACCAAGAACTATTGTTGGAGCATTGTCTGTCAATTCCAGTGTGTCTGGATGGCATTCTCCATCAGTTTTAAACATTCGGGTTATCTCTTCTCTATATTCATTGTATCTCACCAACTCACTGAAAGGAATGGAAATTTTTATCTTGGACAGTTCACTCTGTAAACTGAAGGAGGAAACTGTTGTGTCATTTTCAATTGCCGTTTGTTGTTTATTTTATTTTGACATATCTTTTTTATTATCTTTCAATGTTTCTATTTTTCTCTCTAGAACCTTTTGTACAATCTTCTCTTTTTCTTTTTTCTACATTATTCTAACTACTAGAAGGCTGATTTGGAGGTATCCTTCCCTTATTTATGATTACACCTCTAATTCACAAATTTAACTTTTTTCTGGAAATCATCTATAACATTATGACATCCTCTCTAATATTGCTTTGTTTCTAACTCAACGGTATTACAATCCTCTTCCTGAGCAAACATATTGTGGTCATCTTCTGTAAGATAAATTTGAGAGTCTAGATAATCAAAATGGTGTATTTGGTTATCCATTAGATCATTCTCTTCTTCCTCATCAACAAAATTCTCTAGAAATGGGGGTTTTATTTGTTGGTCCTTAGCATTCCTAGGATTTCTTTGATCTCTCTATCTAATATGAGGGGGAGGAGGAGGAGGCCTTCTGAAATTGGGATTCCTTATTTTGTGTCTTAGGTTGCTCTCTGTTTGGAGGTTTATTATCCAATGCTAATCTATCCATCATCCTCTCCATTGTTTCATCATTATATAAAAAATTTCATCAATGGATGAATATGTAGAAGCTTGATTGTCTTCCCTAGTTCTTCTCCTATATACCTCCATTCTTTTTTTCACTTTCCCAGAAGCCATTAATTTATCCTATACCTCTAAATCATCCTTAAACATACCAAGCATATCAGCAAGTTTTCTCTCTCTCAATAACAAAGAAAAATCACTATAAAATGCATCATCATAGTGTAATTTTGCAGCTCCTACATGGGGTTTAATGTCAATTGGTATTGAATTGTAAACCCTCAAAAATATGCTTGAAAATTCATGCACCGACTCAAAATTGCCTTTCTTTAAATTATTATATTGAGCCATAACCTGCAGAGGACTATTTTTATCTTCCCACTTATCTAGAAAAAAGAGTTTGAAAAGCCTCAAAAGTGACAATAGACATTGCAGGAAGATGTTTAAACCATATTTTAGATACCCCAGATAAAATTTGTGCAAACAATCTCATTTTATCATCATCATAATCCACTTCTTCTAAATCAAAGAAATCATCAAACCTATCCAAATGTTTCTTAGCTATGAAAATTCCCTCCCCATCAAAATGAAATTATGTACAAGTAATTCCGTGGCAGGTCATGTAATACAATAGACAAAGCTAATTGAGCAAACCTATAAGCCATAGCTCTAGGAGGGTTATGAACAATAGGAGGATTTTGAACAATACTAGGAATTTGGGGCTGAGAATTTTGGGTTTGAGGATTTCTTTCTTCTGTCTTTACAGTATTCTGAATATTTTTCCAAAGTGAATCTAACAAATAAGTCTTGTTTCCGCCTTTCACACACCTAGGTTACGTGGCAAAAATATTCAA